>JAFIRS010006659.1:0-34025 GCA_018342105.1 Gonioctena quinquepunctata | reverse complement strand
TGTATACTAGGCTGGAATTTATCTTTTTTTTGTCAACAAATTGGATTTGGTAATTCCTCCCGCCAGCCCGGATGAAACTAACCATTTTTACGGTAAATCACACTAGGGGGCAAAATAGGCTCAAAATTCCTTCAGATTCGTGATCAGGACTCCCAACGAATTACCAATAAATTTTTTTCCAGAAAAAAATTCAGTCCTGAAAAATCCGAATTTGTCTCACTCTTCATGGAAAAGTAGAAGGTAAAATGATGAAACTCTCAAGACTGATGGAAAAGCTAAAAATGCACCTATTGGCTCAATGGTTATGAACACTGCACGCCATCAGATATGAAACTACCGATAACAAACCTTGGAATATAATTCTTCTGAGGAAATTTGAATTCTGGAGAAAATAATTCCGACCCAATCATATCACCAAACAGCAGTCAGAAATCTCAATAATTTGTAATTAAAATTGAATTCAAATCCTTCTTGACATTTTGTACAGTAACATTTGAATTTATTTTTTTTTTTTTTTTTTTTTTTTTTTTTTTTTTTTTTTTTTTTTTTTTTTTTTTTTTTTTTTTTTTTTTTTTTTTTTTTTTTTTTTTTTTTTTTTTTTTTTTCAACTCACTCAATATCTTACCCAAAATTCCTTCTTGGAAGCCCCCACAATTCACCACCCAGAGCCGACTTTGGTCAGCCCAATATCTCATATTCTGAGAAGATACCACCCCGTTAGTGGAGAAAATCGCATTGTCACTGAATAATATATTTCCCAAGAAAATCCTGTCATTCAGGTGATTCCCTTGTGTCCATAAACAATTCCATTCTCCTTTGTACGTCTGCACCATGTGAAGTGTGAAGAAATAAAAGGTTGAAGGCATGCATTTCATGCCTCTCCAAATGTTATTTCGGCTCGGAGTTGAAGTAACAAATTTCTTAAACTTATAGGGGATCGCTCGATATGCTGCCAAAATGGTATCATCATCAACATATTTTTCTTCAAATTTCCTCACCTTTAATACTTAGCCGGTTCTTCTGAACTGGTGGTAACTTTTCCAGAGTTTCAAGTAGGACTATCGAAGCTGCTTCGCGGACAAGACCTTGCACTTCCTCCAATCATCAGTACTGTTTCAATTCCTGCTGGTATAGTACATCGGGCCATGTTTGAGACTAATTTTCGATATCAAAATCAGCAGTTTTCAATCAAAACAGGATCTCACAGGAACACACAAACAACAGGATCAATAGGAACAACAGGATCGATAGAACAACAAAAACAACAGGAACAATGATAAAATCGAAACAAATTCGGATATTTCAGGGCTGCATTTTTTTTCAGGAAGAAGATGAATTTTTGGTAGGTTGGTGGTCCCGATCATGAATCTGGAGGAATTTTGAGTCTTTTTACCGTAAAAATGGGTAGTTCAATCGTTACCGGCAAGCAGTGTATATTACTTGGTGTATTTTCAGTATTCCCATCAGTCCTGGGAGTTTCATCATTCCTCCTGTATAATTATAGCAATAATCAAATCACCAAATAATAGAGAAATTTGACCAACACTATAGAACTGGCGCTCGTCTGCCATAAGGCCATAAGTGTAACATAAACAAATTCTAAATATAATTATATGCGATCAGGATAATCAGAAATAGGATAATCATAGCCAGCTATCAACTGACTTTGTGATGTTGCAAGCCCAAAACTTTCGATTATTTCAGGGACTCATGCCTAAATGCAGATTAAGAGATATAAAATCCAAAACTTCTTTGTTGGAATATAGGCCTGAACTGCATGTCAGGGACCTTTGCCTACATACAAATTGAGAGATCCGAAAGTAATCTGGTCAAAAGTCGAAATAGACATTCACCCTTGCATATATTCCCAAGAAGCTGAACCTGAACGTTAGGAACACCATTATAATGAAATTGTGGGCGAAAATTTATATGCAAGGTCAAGTTCACAAAAATGGGTTTTTGGGATTTTTTAGCGAAACGGTTAGTTTTATGATCAAAATAGCTCAGACAAAAATAGATCAATTATCTACAATAATTGTTCCTACACTTTTTCTCCTAAGATTCACAATTTATGTGAAAAAGGGATTCTAAAATGTACTAAAGTTGTATTCTCCATAATATGCACACGTTTCCACGCCACCTATGAGGTAGTGTATTTGGCGCCTTTTTTTCAACGTTTCCCCGGTTGGTCTACTCCACGGTCTATTTTACTGAAGTTTAAGGGAATGTCAGGTCTTCTTATTCAACTTCTTCTTCTTCTCTTCCTCCATCTTCTTCTTCTTCATCTTCCTGAGTCGACGTAAATTGTTGAAACAGCGATACATCAGTTGTTTCGTCGTTGATGAAAGGATCTTCTTCCGTTGGAGATTCAACATTTGAACACGACTGGCCTTGACAACTGATGCATGCTGGTGAACAAAATTGCAGTTGCAAAAAAAAGTATTAAGGAGCTTTTCTGGTACAGGTGAAAGAAGAGTGTGGATTGGTTCCAATACATTAATAATTAGCTTCCATCTCTTCTTTGTCATTCGATATTTTTTTTCACTCCAAGCTTGATTTGGAATATCATGCTGATCATCAATGAAACATATAAATGTTAATTGTCCAGATTTCTCAGTGATAATAACTTTATCACCATAATTCAACTTCAATCGTGGTTTGATAGTTTGGTTATCTACATTTGAATTTTCATAAATAATAGTTCTTCCAATATAAACTGAGAGTCATGACTATTTTCCATTTTATGTAGATATTTCTTCCATGGCGAAATTCAATGCTTCATCTCGAGGACGACCGACTTTTCTCCCAGTGGTCGGTTTTAAAAAGGAAATATGGCAATCATTATGATACCTAGCCTCAGCAGCAAGTAAATCATGTTCAAACCCGATGCGAGCAACAACTGTTTTTGCTGTGTCATCAGAACGAGACTGAGCTACTTTCAGAACAGATCCTTTGAATGAAAGTGTAGTAACTTTACAACGTCTACGCCAAAATTTCTGTGCTGGTTTCTTTTCATATTCTTCATTTAATTCATCACTGCAAAAAAAAAATTAAGACACAAATCTGATTTACTTACGCCTGCTCTAGTACGAAAAGGACTTATTTTAGATATACTGGCTTGTTTCTCTTCCGAATATAGTTTTTACGGCACTGCAAATAAATTGTCACTGATTTTTGGTCTTTCAGGTAGACAGTTAATTCATCACCTCTTTCAACACCTTGCGTCAATCAACGTCTTCATGTCACGATGAACAGTAACAATTTCATTCGCAGGCAAAGGTGTATCACAAATGAAGCAAAATTGCAACTTATTTTAAAAACTGAATACAGCACAAAGTTTAGTAAAGAATATTAGCAAAAACCACGTGTTTCCATTACAAGGGAACGTTCAGGACTAACGGTATTTCGTTGGGACCATAGAAAAACAAACAGGTAGACAGACATTGCCAGGTAGACAATTGAACAGCAGACAGATGTTGCTCAAGGCCACATGGTCACATAAAATGAGTGACTAGGTTTCTTTTCAGTTCATATTCTCAAAATTATCATTCAATGTGAATGTATTAGTCACGCAGACTAATAGTTATTATGCGTCCAATGATGTACATAGGCAGCGTAGTCTTGCATATTATGGACAATTCAACTTTAGTAAATTTTAGAATCGCTTTTTCTCAGAATCTTAGGGAAAAAAAGTGTATGGATAATTTTTGTAATAAATCTAACTGTTTCGCTAAAACATCCAAAAAACCCATTTTTGCGAACTTTGTCCTTGCATAAAATTGTTTGCACACATGGGATCGTTGGAGACTTTCTAAAATATTGTTTCAATGGATCCCTAACGTTCATGTAAATTTTCAGCATCTCAGGAATTTATGCAAAGGTACCCCAATTTTTCGGGCTAACTTGACCGGGCTAAAAGACAAAACTTTTTTTGGGGATGATATAAAAAAATGCCTAACTCACATTACAAAGATTTGGTTGGTGCGCTAGTTTCAAAATCTTCAATCCCTTGAGGATGAATCAACCGAAGAGTTTTTTTCTCCCATAGTTGGAATGTTTAATAACACGCAATATGAACTAATACGTTGAGAATAAGATTATTGAAAAAAAACAAAAAATACACGCTTCTATAGGTTGGGTTTCTTCAACCTAGATTCAGTTGGGTTTCTTCAACCTAGATAACTTGCAAACCATCCCAGAGCAGAACCAGTTATTCCATAATAAGTTAATTTTCCTACAAAAATGTTGCTCTCTACTGTTCAAAAAGCTCGTGGAAAAAATCGCAATTGTGTATTTAGTGTCATCATAGGCATTGTTCCATTCAGAGAAAGTATACTAGATAGCTGATTCACATATTCATCAACTGCTACTGAATTATTCTGACGGAATATAATTTTTTTTATGTTATTATTATTTGAAGGATTTATCATTGATTTGAGATGTTTCCACATTTGTCTGGGCTTGCTAGGTTTGAATCAATTTGTTGTCCATAATAAAGTATTTTTTATGGTTTAACATACTGATTTCTAACAATTTTATAGTTATTCCAAAGTTGATCTCTATGAGGTAAATTGCAATTCTCAAATGTTTTTTGTAAGCTGCCTTTATTTTTTAATTCAACTACAGTATCAATTTAGTATGTTCTGGTGAAAGTCTATATACAATTATTTAGGTTTTTTCCATAATTTCATTTGAGATTAGATTGATAACAATTGAATTTGATCCTGTGTTGGATCAATTTGATCAATATTTATATTTGAATATATGTTATTTTTAGTAGGTATACTCAGATGCGTTTCTTCTAGATCTGAAACAATTTACAGATATCATTGCACGGTCAGTAATCTTAGGCGTATGCTTGAATATTATTACAATTCGTAACATTATCTATGAGGGTTTTTTATTTTTCCTTAATCATAGTGAACACTGATCAATTATTTGAGCAAAGCCATATTTATTAAACATTTGTTCACTATTAAATGCGTTGTCATTTTCATAATCTATATTGAAATCCACTCACAATATAAATTTCTTTTTGAAAAAATAGTATTCAAACAGTTTTTCAAAACCATAAAAAAACGGCATTAGTTGAACTGGTAGAATGATAGAATCCTCCAACTGACCTTCCATTTGAAATTTTCACTTCGATACATCGCATCCAATAATTTCCATGAACAATATTGCCAATGTGCCGACTATCGATAAACCCTCGGAATACATTTTAAATGTTGATTTTTACTTCAAAATCATCATCATGTTCAGTCGAGACTATCAATGTGGGGTTATAACACACTATAATCACAATCATTTCAGATTCAAGAGACAAAAAATGTTCAGTGCTTGAATATATAATGTCTTGATTAACTTGAAGGAAACTATTTACTATATTTTTTGGTGTTGACAGTTTTCTGAAGGAGACCAATCAACTATAGTGGGAATATTATGTATTTTGTATATTCATTTTCCCCTTAGCTCTTTCTTTCTACTCACTGTTTTTTTAAATTTTATTTTAATATTGCATTCGTTCTTGGGTTTGATTCCCAAAGGTTTGTAAGTTTAGATTGTCATTTGATTTTGCAGAATTTCATTCGCTGTTCCAGGTTCTGCAAACATTGTTCTAACGGGTCTGGTTTGACCAGGTTCATATATCCAATACGTTGAATTCTAAATTAAGGAACTTTCACCTCAGTCTCTGACAATGTTCTATCCTTTTCCTATAATTTGTACTAGTTGATTCATTGATTTTCAATATAATTGAAAAAAATATATTTATTTTTTCCGATGCTCCAACCTCCAAATCTCTGTATAGTCAAGTCACCTGTATCGAAGTTCACCCCAAACCAGCGCTTCATCCTTCGCCAAAATATTTTTTCTGAAATCGCTCAAAAATGCCTACTTTCTTGGAGCAATTTCCGAACCCAAAATACGCTAATCTAGTATTCAGTCTGTTGCTAAGCAACGAACGGTTTGGAAATATTTTTGCCGGCATAGGCCGTCAAAATCGGTCCCCACCGGTTTTTTATATAATTTTAGATAGTAAATAAATACATGCAAACAACCAACTCACAATAAGAACATGTATTCAATATATTAATAAACATATGGAACGTTTATAATAACTATTTTTGTATATTCATAGTTATGTTGCAGTTTGTACAATTATCAAACATAGGCTGAACTCTACCTCAAAAGTCATTCTCTTTGTCACTTCCCCCTTTGAATTTATCTTTAATGTTACCTGAATAGTCAGCGACGTTATTGCTGTTTTCTTCTTCGGCAATAATACTTATAGTATTAGTGTATTTCTCTTGGTCACTTCCCCCTCTGAATATTTTATTTGCTATGTCTACTTTATTTGTAAAAGATTTCTCTATGTATCATACGGCAACGGTTGAGGATTTCCATCCCCCATGCCTCTTCAAAGAAATTAAATCTGCCCCAGCATTAACCAATATTGTTGCAGAGGACCGACGGAAACAATGTCCTGTGTATTCATCTGCATATGGCAAATTTAAAAATTTTGCGACAATTTGTGGCATTTTGCCAAACTGATGTATTCTCACTACTTGCCTGCAACCTTTCCCATTTGAATATTTAAAGAAAAAGCGGCATCTTTCATAATTTTCTGGATGACATGTAACATATTTTCTATACCATGGCATATGAGTTTCGTTTATCACAAATGATCTTGTTTTGTTCGTTTTATTATCGGATATTTTAATCACAAACTTAGATCCAAAATCTTCTATGTCATTCAAATTCAATTGATATAGTTCATCACGGCGACATGCACCGCCAACACCAAATATTAAGGCACTGAAAGGTAAACACTACATAAATATCTAGGTAGTTTTAAAATCCTCACATTCCAAACGTACCTTATTCATCGAGTATATATAATCTGGTGCTTGAGTAATAAACGTTTCAATTTGTCCATCTGACAAAACTTTTGCCTTCTTTGGATCATAGTTGTCACTTTGGCGGTTCAGGAAAGCACGTAATTTCGAATATTTTGTAATATCAATATTTTTTTTTGGTTCAGAGTGTAGCTCTCAGCATGGAGTAATTTGACAGTAACGTGGATGCCTTCAACTCTGTGGATAAATCGGAAAAGTATATAATCATGACATTTTCAGATCGAGAGGTCGTCTTTTTTTCTTGGCAATAATCTATGAAACGTATTCATATTTTGCCTTGGATTTATTTGGCAATAAATTTGAGATGACATTTCCAGCAGCATTTACTAACTCTGATGGTGTGCCGCACACCTGAACATCATCATCACTATTGAAGTTTTTGGAGCTGTGTGCACGTAATGAAATAGTAGGTTTGAAAGAAATTTGTATTTCGCCCAAAATTATTTTTATTTTTAAAATCGTAGCAGAGCGCTTTCGACTATATAATAGTCATCATCAGTGCTTACCTGCAAGTAAGTAATACCTAATGAAATTATGTATAAAATATTTCGCCATTTTGAAAGATGAAGATTTTACGTTACTCACTCATCAGGTTTACAAGAAGTCCATCAAAACAGTTTCCAGTTTGTATAAAATAGGTGAAGATCTTAGGTACATATAACATGTTAGAACATTTCTTCACTGTCCATTTTGAATGTTTTTAAATAATTTTTAGCGATAAGTAGGTATTAAATCGAAATAAGTAGTGAATCTCTGACTTTTGTCATAAGAATAAACAAACAGTGATTGTCAAGGAAACGATTTCATAGGCAATAAGATGGTAATAAAAAATTGTTATGCATTTATAAAAAATCCTCAATTTATGATAATGTTGATTGCGATTTCAGAAAAAATAGAATGTGTACCTCGTAGTAAAAGCAATTTCCCAGACTTCAATGCTTGTTGGCCGATGCGTTAAGCCGAGGCCAACAATTCACATTGTCATCCGGGAATGTATTGCTTTCAAGACTGGATACACGATGTACTATTCCTACAGCAAGGATTTTGTGAAAACAATCCTATCAAGTACGGTCTCTTTCGGTTGATGAACGAAAACACACGTCTCGAATTTATGAGTCCGAGTTTCGGATGGTCAGGAGAACTGTACGAAACAATTATCATTCCACCACCATAAAATCGAATAGATCACTTGATAGGAGCATTAACAAACATCACACGTACCGAACACATTGTTAGTCTAACCATTGCGGTATCTCTATTCGGGGTTGGTCTCTTCATTTTTGGTTTTTGCTACTTTTACCACCGACACACTTCATAAGATACCGACATTGAATATGTATGTAAACATGTATCAATCGCAAATGCCCCTGTTGCAAAATTGCAAAACACTTCATTCGATATTCTATTGAATTGGAGAACCTGCATAGCGGTTGACCTTTATCGCACTTCCACGCAAACCAATCTCCGAATCCTTCTGAAATACAATTCCCCATTTGAATAACGTAAACGGGTCTCGATAGAATTCACGAATAGGCAGTGAAGTGTGGACATGGATATAACTCAACCTTTCTGATTTTGAATGGCAACAAAACTTTGAAAATTTCTTCATATAGAACATAGTTACGAGGGTGGACTGAAAAAATTCCGATCCAAAAAAGATTTAAAATCATTTTTTCTTCAGATTTATTTTTATTTTTCTTTCTGTACGTCTACACACTTCTCCCAGCGATGCTCCCATTTCTCCAACCCGTCCGAGTGGTACTCGGTGTTTTCAACTGCAAAATGATTGTTTACGGAGTCAATGGCCCCGACGAGATTCTGTCCTTTCATCTTGAGGAACAGAAAAACTCACTTGGGGCTATAGCTGGTTAGTGAGAAGGATTGTTAAGCAGTTCAAACCGTCATTCGTGAATTTTCGCCATGGCAACCGCTGAGGTATGAGACGGCGCATTGTAATGTGAATTTAATTTTTCTGCAAATTTCTACCATCAGCTTGTCAACTGAAGATATACTCCATGATCATCTCAGAAAACGTTTCCCAGCCGAAAAAACAGTGTTTACTTTTTTTGGAGCCGATTTCCACTTCGCAGTCTATTGTTTTGGATGTATTTTTCTTTCTGGGATATAATGGTGTATCCAAGTTTCATCTGCAGTAATTATTCGGTGGTCAAATTCGGATTTATTGTGCTTAAACTGCGACAATAGATCGTTGGAAATGTTCGAACACGTTTTTGGTCTATCGTGAGCAAACGCGGCTCCCAACGCGCGGACAGCTTTCTCATGCCTAATTCTTCATGTAATATGTGACGAACACGTTGTTTGGACATATTCATAGCCTCTGTTATCTCTCCCACTTCAATTCGATGGTCGCCTAGCACCATTCGATTGAACTCTAGCGATGTTATCGTCAGTGGTTGCAGTTTTTCGATGTTCCAAACGTTCATCGTCTCCCAAGTTGGTACGGCCATGTTGAAATTCAGCTGCCCAAAATTTCACTTTGGTGAATGATGGTGCAGAGTCCCCTCTCACAGCCCAACTCATCTTTGATTTACGTAGGCGTATTTCCTTCGCAAAACAAATATTTAATGGAAGCTCGATTGTCAAACAACAACTGCGCGTCCATAATGGCTGAAATTTTGGTGAGTACCTTTCAAAGATATGTAAACACATTCCCTAGCTATTGTTGACGAGTGCTGCCATTTTCATGTTCAGTTCGAAAACTTCCCAGACTACCCTCATTCATTGAAGTTTTCCGTATCTAACATTTCTATGCATATAAGTAGTGTCTAATCTTCTATAACTCGAGATTCATAACATTTACTTGTGAAAAGTTTGCGACTGATACATATTTACAATAGAATTATATTTCAAAATTCAATAACAACTACTTTTTTCTTTTTTAAGCACAAATTTGTCAATAATTATAATATTAAAATTTCAACTGTTTTCGAAGGTATTTCATTTCATTATGTCAGTAGTCTTTCATTCTCTATAATATTTCTTTACAATATTATGGTTTCACGTGCAGTTCAATTGATCCTGTTTCATTTGGCTCATAAAGAGATATCAAATAACGTGAAATATCAGCCATTTCTTGAAATTTGTACTTCATTTCATTGTCCCTTACTCACTTTCCACTCGCATTGAAAACGGATATGCTATCGATGGTATAAACATTATATAGTTGCTTAAACTATTGAAAACATCGGCCTATAAATTATTCAAGAGACTCAGTGGAAGGATGTGTAAAACTACTTTCATAAAAAAATATTTTATCATGTATGGTATTTTATATTGACAATTCAACTCATGCATGAAAAATCGCATATGCCACAGTGCAATTGTCAGTTTGACAGCGGCAAAAGTTAGCTGCAACTTTTACAGCGACAAATGCACTAGTGGTTTTTTCACTTGTTCATTTGTTTATCAATTATCGCGGTGTTGGTTGACAGAAAAAATTGTTTGACACGTTTGTCAACAACTCATTGGATTCCTAAGCACTAACAATGAGTCGATTCGGTGAGTCTACGAACGCCGAAATTAGTCAAATTGTTAATACCTGTGTGCCCACTAATACAGTTGCGACGCAATCATCAATCTGGTGAAAATTTTCTACGTTTTGCGATGCAAAAAGATATAAATTAAAGCCAGATACTTCCATCGAGAAATTGAATGTTATATTGCAAGATTGGGCATTAATATGCGAAAAGGCAACGGAGAAGACTACAAAGAAGCGGTAGTTGAAACAATTTGGAATACCACCGCTAAAATGCTACAAAGTAAATATTATAACGAATTCAATATTGTATTTAACCCTTTCACCGACGTTCAGTTTAATTCTATCACGAGCTGTACGTAATGCTAAACGTAAAATCCTTACAAGCACAACCCGAAAAGAGAAAATATAGTGCATCAGCTCTTTGCAATGGCCAGATTATATGACGAAAGTGAACCGGAATAACTCCAAAATAAATTATATCGCATTTTGGCGTTTGAATTAGCTTGGCGCGGAGGAGAAGTAGCTTACTGCAAAACTACTTATGTCGTATCTGAAATTGAAAATAATGGAAAAGAAACTGGACGTATGAAGTATAATCCTCTATTTTCGAAAACGAGACAAGGCGGTAACAATAAATTATGTGATTACGCCTACTATTTTAGAGGAAGATATTTGCCCAATACGTTTATTTAAAAAGTTAATGAAAAAACGAGACACTTTCATAACATTGGACAGAGTATTTCTTACACCAAATCCCTTTTGGAAGAAGAAAAATTCTAAAGGTTGGTATAAGAGTGTGCCGATTGGAATTAATGAAATTTTCCAAATGGACTAAATGCTCAGCACAACTCATTGGTTAGATGTCGAACGTGACAAAATTACGATTCACGCAAATCGAGCGGCAGCAGTTAGCGAATTAAGTAAAAGCGGACTTGAAGAAAAAGCTCTAATAAAAATAACAGGACAGCAATTCATCATCAATAAAACCATACTTACAAGTTGACGAAGAGTAACATTCGAGCATTTTCAATCAATTCGTTTGGAAAAAGAAAAAACTTCAACATCTATTACAGAAACGATTAGCTGTGGTACCCGCAGCGACATCACTGTTCCTAGTATGAATTTCAATAACTGCGTTTTTAATAATTGTACATTCAAATAAAGATGTGTTTATTTTCAATTTTTCATGAAAAAAGTTTGCATTGATAGTTTCTAAATTTCTTATTCATTAAATTGTCATGCCGAATTACACTCGATGTTTGTATTGATATCAGGTAAATTTGTGTTGTTCAAATTCTAAATGTTTCCTTTAGCAATTTGATTCGAAAAACTGTCAACCTAAAAACGCTTCACCTTCGGTGTCGCGTTTTTAATAGTTGACAGTTTTTCTCGTCTAATTGCTAGGCAACAGTTTCTCATTAAACAACCCAAATTTACCCGATAAAATACAAACCTCTCGTGCGATTATAAGTGATAAACAAACCAATCGACTCTGAAAAGGTATGAGAAACAACTTCATGCATATAATATTCCACAAGGCATTTTACACCAAATTTTCCGAATATCATGAAATTCTTGTTTTTAAACGAGGAATATAATCTTTGGAAGAAAGTCTCCGGGGAAATTTGAGAATTATAAAACTCGAGATGATCGACCAAAATTCGAAACAATCCAGTCTTATTCCAGGGCTATCGCTATTCCACCGCCTTTGTTCTGAGGTGAACTGGGTTAGAAGTTTTCACCATGCTTTCCATTCACTTGATTAAAATGCTGCATATGCTCAATAGTAATTGAAAGCAGAAAAAGGATAGGAGGCTTTTATTTCAAAAGATTTGAATTGAATTCAACATGACAGATTTTATGGGTATACTAGAAATCGTGCAAGAGGATTAAGAAAAAAAATGAAAAAAACAACGGAATTCCAAAAATCATTCTTAAAATATTTTTTTCAACGCCGTTGCGTTTTTACCCACTTTCTCGCACGCATTTCGGTTTTGAAAGTGTCACTTTCCCGCACTAATGCGGGAAAATGAAGATATGTCAAATTTACGTTATTATATACATTCCATTGATTTCACTTTCCTTACTAATTTAGGTTTCAATATTTAATCTAACCTAGAGTTGGAACGTAGTTCCTTATCGCGCGTTGCGAAAGTGGGCTAGACGGAATAAATTAAGACCAAAAATTGTAACGAGAATTTCGCTATGGTTGTAAGCCGTGCGGCGGGCGCGTGTTTCTCTGTCTCTCTCTCTCTCTCTCTCATAGAAAGCAAGCCAGTAATTTTCGTTTCGTCTTTCTATTTCACATTGAACAGTGTGGTGTCGCGACGATTATTTTTGTTGAGTGTATACGGGTTTTTTGTACATAATAAATAATAAAAAATAATAACAATAATGAATCCTGACAGTGTTTCTGCACAAGTTCCGGATATTGCTGATGGAGTGAGGTAAGTAGAGATTCTATACAGACAATAATAAATGCTTATGTATTTTTAGCAAGTACGCATCATAACCTCTCTTTACTATCGTGCTAACCAAGTCATACGCGTTATAATCTCTCTATTATTGTGAGTTTCATAACTTTAATAAATTTAAAAGCAAATTATATTTCAATATTAGAATATCAATGCGTATGTACTAAAATTGAGCCTACTGATTAAGTTTATATTACATTATATCTGTTAATAATAAAAAAAATATTATTATAACTTAAAAAAAAATTATTACAATTCCTTCACTAATTAATCGAAAGGAACTCCGTTCCATCCGGGTGTCCCTTGACACCTCTCAACTTTTTTTTTTCTTGTTTCTCTATTTTTTATTCATTGGAAGATTCGTTATGACAATCAAAGTATGTCATCAAGACGTCAATGTTTTAAGTAGAAGCGTCGTCAAAGTAACAGATGGTAAGTTTCCGGTAGAGATCGCTACCTATTCATGCCTACCTAACCCAGAACGTTACCCAGGTCACAGTTTCAGATATTCTTCGGCAACATTTCAAGTAGGTGGAGGGATAACCAACATTAAACTTCTTGGAGGCTGGAAGTCAACTGCTGTTGCTGAAGGTTACCATCTCAAATGAAATTCTTCAATGTACTAACAACTTGCAACCGATGCCGTCTCCGTCATCGTCATATTCATGCACTTTGCAATCTACGAGTGTTACTCTGAACACCCAGTTGAAACCAACTAACTCCGCTGAACCGGCTTTTCTAACTCATTTTAATAATGCAAAAAAGTGTATTTTTAATATTAGTATTCATTATAATTAGTAATTTCATTTAAAGTGTCGTATGTTGAATAAAATATATATTTTTATATGATTTTTAAATATGTGTGCGGTCGTAGAAAAAAAAATGTTCCCAACTCCCGCGTAAAGTGTCTTTTCCCGCGATTGACTGCTTGCCTGAACTCCGCTCCGCGTCGTTCGGGTCAACGCCAGTCACGTGCGGGAAAGTATCACTTTCCGCACTTGTTAGGAAAATAAGTATTCTTGAGCTTCAAGGCATATGATATCAGGCAGAAAACTTTTCTTTTGGCAATTCAGTCACCACCGCATTGGCAATAGAAGAGGACTCATTGAGGAGAAATTCTGGACTGTGGTGGATAAGTGAGCAGTTGTTCTCACATTCCTTTGAAAAAAGTTGAAAATCAATTGGCGGATTATCGTTATCATTGTAACAAAATTCCGCATAGACAATACATTGGGCACTAGATAATTTTTTTTGTAAACTGGCCCAGCTTCCTCCTATTTTTAAACGCCAAATAGTTATCTCAATAACTATTCAGGATTCATCATCTGATATCAAATACCTGTTTCAAGAATCCTCCATGCATAAACCTGCATCAAACTACCCGATAAAATTTTTAATTTGATGAACAAATATAAAATCAACCGATTTGCCAGCTTTCATTCGGACCGATATGTTTTTGTGAAATTGTATCCATTACAGACGAATGTATTGGTGGAGTATTCAGGGCGATTGACCTTTGAACCTAATTTCTTTCAATGAATTATTGTAAGACATTTCGAATTCCTTCTATTAGACTGAAACTCAAAAGTTTACCCATTTTTGAGTTCTTTAGACACGCTGGAAGTAAAATTTCAAGGTTGAATTTGTATGTAACCTTCTCATGATATAGTACGGGGTAATTGTAGCATTGCACTTTTGCAAGGATTTCAATGAGGACTGAATTTCATTTCAAATATTTGTTCAATATTCAATAATCAACAAAATGAGCATCAGTCGCCGCACCCGCGATGGAGCTAGAAAGGACCCCGCGAAATCCTTATGGAAAATGGCTCTCGGTAAATTCGTTGGAACTCTGCAGGAAGATAGTATTCGATATGCTGATGAAAAGTCTTAATGGGCACAACCCTCCATTTTCAACCCCAGACCCCCTACAGCCCCCCAAAGTACACTTTCTGGTGTGTTAATACATACCAGTTTCAAATAATCTTCAAAGCATTTCCTTTCACTGTCCACCCCTTTCTCCAACCGAATCCTACATTCTACCCTCACCCCCGCACAACCCTTCATTAACGCCCCATTACACACTTTCAAAGTTAAAGATTCTTCAATTGTTTTATTTCAATCTTTTGAAGCTTTTATTATACAGTGCTAGTCAAAAGTCCCCTCCCCCCCTCGTATGTTTTGAACGGGTATACTTATAATGATGAAATTTGGAGGGTGGAAATAAACGGATGTAGGCTTCTCAACTGGTCATAACAGGTGACGCAATAGTCATAAATGACGTCACAAGGCCACTGTGACCAATAATTTTAAATGGGACCCTATGGCAAGTGACAGCTCGTTTGAAAGGTATTGACAATACCTATTCAGTCATACCAATTTTGTTCGAGTTTCGGCTGATTTTGATTGATAAATTGAAGAAATACGAAAATTATAGTTTCGCATTTAATTAATAAAGATTTTAAAGTACGCCTCTGGTTAATTGTCAAAAAGGTTGACGTTTTTGAATTCTCTACTTGTCAAAAGTGTTTATACCTTGAAAATTTACCTAAGCTATTGTTTAACGAGACGTTTAAGTGTTTACATAGGCAAAATGGTACGTACTGTAGTCGACAAAGTAGCAGCTATCTTAATAATTGGTGAATGTAGAAACAATTTCCATGCAGCGGAACGACTGTTTAATGAGAGGTACCCCGATCGCCCTATATCGAGGGTTTATTTGAGGGAGCTTCTTCGAAGTTTGAAGCATCAGGTAGTGTTCAAGCTGCCAAACGATCTGGTCGACCAACAATGTAGTGATGACAACAAAATTGACATAATTGGAGAAATGGTAGTGAACCCTACTTCTTCCACAGCCCAAGTTGCGTCTATCTGTGAAGTCAGTCAGAGGACAGTACATAGGGTGTTGGCTAAAAACAAATTTCATCCATACAAATTAAAAATGGTGCACCAACTTTCAGATGATGACCCTGACCGAAGACTAGAATTCTGTGAAACTATGTCCAATAAAATGAACCAACAACCAGGCTACATACAGACAATTTGTTTTAGTGACGAAAGTACTCTCTTTCTCAAGGGAAAATGTTAACACTCAAAATGTGAGGTATTGGAGTGACACAAATCCTCACATCTTTCGTGAAAAACATACTCAATTTCAGAAAAAGTAAATGTGTGGGCAGGTATTTTGGGGAAACCACATAGTTGGGCCTCTCTTTCTCAATGCTAACTTAACCGGTGAATTGTATCTGGAGATGTTACAAATTGATATTGAGTCGTTAATTCTTGAAATTCTAGAAGATAATCCCGATGAATTCGACAACTTGGAAATAACGTTTCAACAAGATGGTGCTCCTGCACACTATTACGGTGCAGTAAGACGTTACCTAGATGAAGAATATCGTGGTAGATGGATTGGACGACGAGTTCGATCGAATGGCCAGCTCGGTCACCGGACCTTACACCATTAGATTTTTTCTATGGGGTACTTGAAATCTAAGGTTTACGCTACAGCACCTGAAGTATTGCCATTCTGAAACAACGAATTGTTGAAGAATGTAGGCAATTTCGCTGACACACTGGGACGAGTACGACAAGAGTTTAGCAATAGGATGCATTACTGCCAGGAAGTAGATGGAGCACATTTTGAACACTTATTATAAGAACTGGTTCTTAAATCTTTATTAATTAAATGCGAAACTATAATTTTCGTATTTCTTCAATTTATCAATCAAAATCAGCCGAAACCCAAACAAAATTGGTATGACTGAATAGGTATTTTCAATACCTTTCAAACGAGCTGTCACTTGCCATAGGGTCCCATTTAAAATTATTGGTCACAGTCGCCTTGTGACGTCATTTATGACTATTGCGTCACCTGTTATGACCAGTTGAGAAGCCTACATCCGTTTATTTCCACCCTCCAAATTTCATTATTATAAGTATACCCGTTCAAAAGATACGAGGGGGGGAGGGGACTTTTGACTAGCACTGTATATACATTACAGTACATCCCTCCCTGACTACTGTACGGCATGTAGGTGCATCTTATTTTAATTATTCATCTATTATTTCGATACCAAGATTTGGTACTACACGATTTGCAGCAATTGAAGAATATTCAACCTTGAAAGTGTGTAATGGGGCGTTAATGAAGGGTCGTGTGGGGGTGAGGGCGAAGTGTGGTGAGGGTAGAATGTGGGATTCGGTTGGAGAAAAGGGTGGGCAGTGAAAGGAAACGCTTTGAAAATGAATTGAAACTGTTATGCATTAACACACCGGAAAGTGTACTTTGGGGGCTGTAGGGGGTATGGGGTTGAAAATGGAGGGTTGTGCCCATTAAGACTTTGATCAGTATACTGAATACATCTTTTTGCAGAGTTTCTGCGAATTTAGCCGAGAGCCATTTTTCATAAGGATTTTGCGGGGTTTTTTGTTGAAACTTGTTGAAAAACAATATGCTACGAGTATATTCATAACGTGCCAAAATTCATGAGATGGTTTCTGAGATCATTTTCCACCAAAAACTAAAAATCATATGTATTGACTAGAGCGGATTATAAGTCAGTCACGTATACAGGGTCCCAGACGTGCGTGCAAGCTCCATAACATTTTTCTATCCAAGTTATCGACTTGATTTTTTCCAAACGATAGGTCTATTAATGGGATACATTCTTAAAATATTTCTATTTATATACAGGATGTCCCAGAATGAGATACACAACTAAGTTCTGTTTTTTTCAAATGGCAACACCCCATTTCTCTTACATTTTTGGATTCTCCACTAAATTGTCGATATAACGCACCTGGGTTTCTTAGACTTATCTGCAATTTTACACATTCTGGAAAGAACATGCTTCATCAAAATGAAATTGTAGTAGTTCACAAAGGAAACAATTCTAGTAATTTTTACAAAAACAGGAAAGGATGATTAACAGAAAACAATGTAAATATTTTGAGAGAAAGCTACTAATGAATGAGCCTCAAATTCTAGCAGGCATTGCTCCATCAGTTGAACGGAAGACTCCCGTAATCCTATTTTCCATATTATCTGAAGTTGTTGGACCATATCTGAAAAACCTTCACTTCACGTGCCCCCAGAGGAAGAAATCTATGGAAGTGAGGTCTGGGGATCGCACGGGCCAAAGGATAGTACCTCCTCTGCCTATCCAACGATTAGGATAGGAATGATCTGAAAATGCTCGCACTATCATATGGTTATGCAATTCAGCACCATCGTTTTGCAACCACATGGCCCTTCCGGAGTTCGAATCATCCCCTCTAACATCCTGGAATGATGTTCGCGGAAAAAATATAAATAATTTTGACCATTCAGCACATTGTTGAAAAAATAGGGTGCGATAATGTGTTTTCCAATAATTCCTCCCCAAATATGAAGCGACCATCGCTTTGTGATCAACAGTTCTCAACCAGTGATGAATTTCGATAGCATAATAATGCATATTATAACTGTTGATCGACCAGTTGTTATCAAACATTGTTAATCGAAAAACATAATTTTGTTTGAAGTATTATAATTCGCCTCAATCATGACAATCATATAAATACAACTCTATTAGCAAAATCATTACCATACAATTCTTGATGTAGATACAGATGATAAGGGTGGAAGTTATGGCTCAATATTATTCTGTTTTCCTTACTTTGTCAAATATCCGTTTCCCTAGTGACCAGGTGAAGATTTTCCTGTAGCATCAATAAAACTTGCAAGTCATTCTCGTCATTGATCCGACCACCAACAATTTTCCATTTGGTATTAGACACACTACCGTTCTCTCAACTTTTGGAATGAAGACACTAGTGGAGTTCTTGGTTCTGGATGATTTTTATGGTAGATTCTGCTTGCCAATAAAGGATTTCTGTCAGTTCCCCCAATACATGGTTTACTATATTCACTAATTTTTCGAGAGTGAAATTCATTGTTAACAATTATACTCACGTGTACAATTATTAAAGGTTTGAAGGATGTGTAAAATTTTTCGACAGCGGCTTACTCGATTCCTTTTTTTTGCAACAAATTTCGCAAACTTCACAAAGTGTACCCTACAAACCCTACATCGACGAAAAGCTCTTCAAAAATGCCATGCAATGAAGCAATGAAATATATGTTGCATTTGAAAAAATCGAGTTATGCCATTTCTAATTTATGATTTTAAAAAAATCGTAGCAATGCGATGATACATCGACACCAAGTTCGCTTCCAAATCAAAACACGCCTCAGGAATGCATGATGCTATTCGACACATAAATTGACATAAGTCGAAAACTATTACAGATAGGTCTAAAAGATATGGGTGTGTTATATCGACAATTCACTGGCGACTCCAAAAATGTAACAAAAAGAGGGTTTTGCCGTTAAAAAAAACAGAACAAATTTTTTTCTCATTTTGGGACATCCTGTATTTGAATAGAAATATTTCTAAAATGTGCATCATTGTCGAACCTATCGTTTTGAAAAATTCCAGTCGATAGCTTGCGTAGGAAAAAGTTATGGACCTCGCACACACCCCTGGGTCAGCCTGTATACGTAACTGGTGACTGACGTATAATCCGCTCTCCATTTTGAAATTCTCGTTTCGCTGACACCAATTCCCGCTATTTCTGCTCGTAGTTTTTGCCGTGGTAAGCCTAACTTTCGGGCCACTACTTCGGTGATGAGGGATATTTGAGAACCATGATCAATGAGAACTCTGAGGAGTTGTGGCATCCCAGTGACCGATAGGCTAGATACTAACGCTGTTGGTAGTAGGACTCCAGTAAATTGGTCATATGATGGATTCCCATAATCCAGTTTTGTCTCGTCTCGTCTCGTCTCGATGTCTCTATTCTGTGTCTCTACTTGCAAGAGCGTATTATGTGAACTATTGCATATTCTGCATCGTTGCGTGCCACTGCATTTTTCTCTGAAATTGTTGTTCATGCAGTTTTCGCATGGAGAATTTTATTTTATCCCCCTTAATCGTTCTTGGAGGAATAATTCTCGGAATTTACCACATCTCCAAACTGGATGATGTACCTTACACACCGGACAATTTTGTTTGTTCTGAATCGCTTGAAGTAGCTCCCAAATCGCTAAGGGTTTCGATCGACTGAAATCTTTGTTTCATGAAGTCTAATATCTCCTGTTATGCTGGGACTTCATGTGGATCTTGCAGGTGCTACTCGTATAATCGGTCCCACTTTCTTGTGATGATTCTGCTGATGATGGTACCCCACGATGTCAAATCCCATGTTTTTTATGGCTTCCAAACACTCATATGAGACGTTGCCGTCGTGTAGTTGTTTAATTTTATGGGCTGATTGTGTTTTGAAAATCAATGATTGTATCCAGTATCCAAGCGATGATGAGTCGATTATACCCGTATCGATTTTTCAATATGTTCCATGTAGTTTAATAGTTCGATTCAATGATTTGAAGATGCTTCATCAAATTTTGCGGATTGCCCTGAAGTTGGGATTTCAAGTAATGGAGTTTTCCTGTTTTACTGATTGATTGATTTTGATTAATGGTTCACGTGAAAAGATCGGAGAAGGTATGGACTGATTATTCCGAATTTTGATGTATAATTCCTCCATGATTTGTTGATATTTTTCTTTCAGAGCCCAATGACTTGTCAGATAATGTTCCTCTATATTGGGTGCATTTGCGATGATTTCGTAGTGGAGTTGTTGAATTGGCTTCCATTGTTCTTGAATTTCATCTTTTAGAAAGTTGTAGCAACTTGCTGTTCTGTTCGCAGATAATTGCTGTTGAATATTTTGAATTGTATAATTGAGATCTTCATTCATCATTTCTTCCTTCTTGAGTCGTAATGTATGTTCTCCATGAAAATGAGCTCGAAAACTATGCCATAAATTTTGACACAGCATGAAAATACTCGTAGCATTTTTTTTTAACTTCTTTCATATACCGTAACCTCTAGATCCACCGCTACTGGAGTAGCTGACGCTCAGATTTCTTATTTTTGATGGGAAAACTATTATTAATATTATTATTTTCAGTCGGTATGAAATGACTTTTTCCGAATCAACGCTACCTCCCCTAATATTCAAAGAAAGTTCTTGAAATTCCTGCTATTTAAACAAACAGGGACGTATCCCCAGAAAGGGATCGATAACTCATTCCTTTTGAACCGCTTCGACGTAGTTTCTTTAAACACCCGTCGTCTTTTTGTGACAATATAATTCCTTCACAAATTACTACACAACAATATTTCGTGCGCCTTACTTTCACAAAAAATCAACTTCCATATTCCTCGCCTGAATTCTAGAAGTGAGACTACCTTTTACTGTGAAAATATTCGAACAAATGTTATGCATAGGGCACCCCTGTCGTTAATGTGTTCTAATTATAATTTTATCTGTGATTCATGTGACATCAATGTGAGCACTCTCAAACATATTATGGAATGTATTACCAATAGATCTTGAGCTTCTTATTTCTTATTCTCATTGAACTGTCGAGTAATTTTTCGTTACTTCTTCAGCAGTAGCTTTCCTTCATTCTATACCTAATCAATCATTCATTTACATACACGCATGTACATTTATTTAGTTAATCAATTGGACGTTCATGCATTCGTATATATGTGTGTATGTATGTGTGTGTGTATCTATATGCATTTTGTATATGTGTGTATATAATTTTTTTTCATTTTTTCTCTTTTCTGTGATTCGTTATGTTAAATATTACCTCGTAAGCATTTCCTGTTATTGGGTGTACACCTGTTGGGAATGAAGATATATCTATCTATCTATAAGGTAAACTCTTCTGGCGCGAAAACAACGAAAAATAGGTACTTGGCCACAGAGGGAAAAAGAGGAGAACCATGCCGCAATTATTCTGTGAACAAAATGGCTGCCAGACATGCCGCAATAAAGTTAAAATATTTTAACTTTTTGCGAATCCGGATAAATCACGGAACCACATAATTCAGACCAATATGTACTGTACCTTCGCCACAAAACCAACTTGTATCTTTAGTTTCTATTGGCCTCCATGATATGTTTATGTTATTGGTAAATGCTAAGTTAGTGTACTCATGCTCCCTAACTATAGGTAAAAGGCTTTTCTTACGTGTTTTTGCCTCCTGAAAACGAATCCGGAAGAAAAATGCGTCTCGTACCGTTTCCCAGTTAGAACACTTTTTACTATTTTATAACCTAATTTTCAAGCACCGTTTTCTCGCACGAAAATCACTCAAAGTACCTTCTTTCTTCGAACAGCATAAACTACGAATATTATATCACTCATTCTTGGCACAATTTGGCACAAAATACAGTCGGTTCTACCGAAAAACTCCCCCTTCTTCGAATCGTACATCCTATCCTCTCCTCACATTATCAACAAAAACCTTACCTCTATCCAAATCAGATGTTAGAGATGGATGTACGTGATGAAGAAGGAGAACTTTTTCGATAGAATCGGCTGTATTTTGTACCAAATTGTGCTGTGAGTGATTTAGTGTTCGTATTTTATGCTTTTTAAAAAAGAGGCATTTTGAATTATTTTTATGCAAGAAAATAGTGCTTGAAAATTAGGTTGAAAAAAGTTAAAAGTGTTCTAACTTTGAAACGGTATGAGACCACCGCATTTTTCTTCTGGATTCATGTTCAGGAGGCAAAAACGTAAGAAAAGTATTTTACCTATATTCAGGGAGCATGAGTACATTAACTTGATATTTGCCATGAAAAAATAACAAACATCAACAATAAATATAGAAAAATGACCTATATTATGATTCATAGTTAATCGCAATATTTTACATAAATGATAATGAGCATCGGTGGTTCCGTGGTCAAATGTTCTCCTGCAATTCTTGTTATTTTAGAATGAGTAATATTTTTGTTCATTCATGTTTATTTATTTTCATTTCAATCAACCTTCTGATTATTATAAATTCTTGGATACTTGAGAAATAAACGAAACCCAAAAAACCCCTATCTTGTTATCTGATTTTGCAGACCTACTTTGAGTACCTTAAACTGGTTGGGGATGAACTTCGTCGGAGTTGATTTATGTTTTAAAAGAAGTATACATTGTAATTAAAATGTCTTCCATGCTGTATTCGCTATTCTGAAAATCTTAATATAACGTGTGGGTTTGTTAGTTATAAATTGTTATATATAATATAGAGTACAATATTGTATTTAAATAATGATTTGAGCAGTCTATGTATGTTTGTATTTACGAATGTTCCCCCGTAGCGCCTAAACAATTCGTCCGATTTTGATAAATGAGGTGTCATTTGATTCGATATTATGGTCCGGGTAACAGAGGCTTCAGATTATACGAATAAAATCAAATTGGCGGATATTACATAAACAAGTGGGGGTCTCTGAATATTTTTCTGGCTATCTTATCGAATGGGATGTCAATTGAAAGAAGAAAAATGATGGGTTCATAAATATAATATAGTACAGTATTAAATATAAATAATGATTTTAGAAGTCTATATATTTACGAGTGTTCCAGCGTAGCGCTAAACTATTCATCCGATGTTGATGAATGAGGTGTCATTCGAATCGATATTACGGTCCGGGTAACAATAACCACGTTTTATACGAATCAAATCAAAATGGCAGATGTAACATAAAAAAGTGGGGTCTCCGAATTATTTTTTTGCTATCTTATCAAATGGGATGTCAAATGAAAGAGCAGAATATCCTTCGAAAATAATAATGATATAAATATAGTACGGTATTGAATATAAAAACAATATACCAAGCGACAGAAAAACAATTTTATACTATATTTCAGCGTTAATGCGCTTTCTTTCTATCGGTAGTTCTGAATATCAATCAACAGCAACACCACCCCACCTGTTCCGTGTTTCTGTTTCTATTAGATGGACATTAATTTTAGAATCTCACATATGATTAATAACTCCAATAAGGTACAAATTCAGTGCAAAAAAAATAATTCTAATGAAATCGAATGCTACCCGAATGTATCAGGCGTGTAGGAGCAGACGTCGTGTACGTAATAGCATTTTTTGCGCGGATTTTAAATATATTTTAGTTTTCTACTGTCATTCATGCACATTGAATTCTTCCATAATCATTTATCTTGATTCCTAAGTAAGGTAAAATAGCTAATGATAGAGTTGAATTATTTATTATGAATGTTCTAGTCTAGATTGTTCAATTATCAAGTATAATTGTACTTTTTGTTGTCGCATCAAAGGTTAAAACGTTTTTTTTTTATAAAATGAAAAATTCGCAAAATTTTAACCAGACTACGAAAAAATTGAATGAACTGAAGGGTAGGAAACAAGTTAGGTGTTGATTGCTATCATCGTCTTATTGAGTAAACAAATCTTTTGATTTGATATGTTAGTCATTAGAAGTAGAAGATATATAGTGATTTTGGCAAACACATCCCTACAATTTGACTTTACGAAAACATAAACGTTAAAATAATTTGTTTTAGAAGCCATCAATTTTTTGGTCTGTAAACATAAAAGCACACGAGTTTTTTTTTATGCCACTGTATACAAGACAAATATTTCACATTCGCAACAGAGGTCAAACGTGACGGCCGCCAAACTAAAATTCACTGTTGACATTTTTACGGTAGAATTTTTTTTAATCAGCAGAGTCAATGGAAATGTAATAGGCTGCTTTTTATGACCTTACCTTCTTGCTTGCCCTGGCCAGTAATTGCAGACTCCATAAAAATAAAATAAAATCATTCCTAGGGCATGAATAACTATTTTTTAAAGTCGAAATATACCTGAGTAGGATTTTTAATGATTATCAAGGTAGAAACTTCATTGTCCTTGAAATTTTGTCACTGACACAAACATTGTGATAGAGGAGGGGTTTTGAAATATATTTCCATGTTTGTTGTCAAAATAATTCCCCAAATTGATTTGATCTAGAAATAAAAAATACATTTATTCATTGATTTGTTGAAAATATGAAGAGGATGTTCATAAAATCAGATTTTATGAACATACTGTTCATATTTTCAACAAATCAATCTATCATACCCCATGACAGGTTTTAATGTCAAAAAACACTAATTTCAAAGTGTCTCTACAAAAGAAATTATTCTAACTTTTTCCGTCTTTGCAAAGTGAGATTGCTTTTCGGAAATGTGTTTCCCATTTCTTCCGTACTTCCTGATGATCGTGGAAGCGTGAAATAGATTTTCGTCGACAAAAATGTATTGAAGACATAGTGAATGCGATGCTTCTCTTGCGTCAATGTTACGAATAATTTCTGGTGAGTACTCTCTTTTCGAAAACATTCTTCTTTGCCTCATTCATCTCTATGAGTTCTCAATTAAGACTGGAAAAGAAAATCAAATAACTATCTGAATGAAAATGCAAATTTTCATGTTCAGATGTTTTCTTTTTAGTTAGGTTCTTTTCAGAATATCCAGCAGATGTAGTTCAATGTCCAGCGTGGCTTTAGCCGGGAAAGTAGTTGTTTTCTGTTAGACATTCACAAAAAATAACTTCATTTTTATCTTGGATTTTTCAGTTCACAGAAAAATTTTTCTATTCAATATTCAATTGAGAATGTTTCCCTTTTCAACATTTATATATCTTTGGAAGATATGGATAGCCTGTTTGAAGTATCTGCAACCGAAAGATGAACTTTAATCACTAACTTATATCATTCAACAGAATTTTAAAATTATTTAATATCTTAGTTTGATGTCCGGCGTTACCATATAGCTGGGAAAGTAGGTGTTTTCTGTTACATTTTAGAGATAAAACATAATTTTCTCCCGTGCAGATTTTTTCATATGTTTTTAATTCGCTTTTCAATTGAGGATATTTTCTATTCAATAACTTTTTAACAAAAAATTAAACCGACGAAATACGGAACCGAAAAGTAAAAAATAAAATAAATCTTTTTAGTCTCAATAACTAAGCTCCCAAACTAATGTAAGTAACTAATTTTGAGTCAGCGCCAAACAAACAAGCAAATGAATTAGGTAAGGCGTAAAATGATGGCATCGAGTTGCGCGGTGACATTCTGATATTTTTTTCGAAGTAATTTAATGATCTTCGTTGATTGTTCGTTTAGCGCCGACTCAAAATTAGTTACTTACATTAGTTTAGGAGCTTAGTTATTGAGACTAAGGTTTACTTTATTATTTATTTTTCAGTTCCGTATTTCGTCGGTTTAATTTTTTGTTAATTATAAAATTAAAATATCGCTATTATTGTCAATTCTTATCAATCAAAACATGTATACTGGGTGAGTCAAAATTATTTTAATTGCAAAATATAATTTAATGAAATAAATACTGGCTTGTGCATAAAATTACGTATGGATCTTGCTCGAGAATAGCGTTTAGCACCCTTGGCGTGTAATAGCCTTCGGCTGCGCCTCGGGCTATTAAATTCACGCCATCGGGTGCTAAACGCCATATTACGATCTAGATACATAAATAACTATTATAGAAGGTCGAAGTAATATCAGTTCCAATGGAAAAGTGTTAGTAAAATCCAAGGCACTTTGTACAACTTTTCAAAAACTTGTATATTTGGAATGGTTGGTATCAGAGCTGTCCAATGAAGAAAAGTTCTTGGTTCAACCCATCGGAACGTATAAAACGCTGGTGTGTTCTGAGTGAATATTAGATTTTGTAAGAATTAAAGTATTTTTCAAGTTGGTCCTGATTTAATATTCATATTAGGGCGTCGACAGTTTTATTAATATGTCTTACATCTTGCCTGGCTCTCCATTTCAGAATTCCAGAAGGTAATTTCAATCGAGCTTCTATCCACTATAGCCAAACAAGTGAAACGTTCATTAAAAAATTCGTTCTTGAAACAAAATATCAGGAGAAATTTAATATCGTCAAACTCAAGATCCGAGACAATGAACCATAATTTCCAACAACCCCGTCTGAATCCGAGCATGCCTGGCTCACTTTCGTCTAAGTGAGCCGTGCCAGATTGTTTTCTTTTTCTCTGCATTCCATTCGCATGATTACCGCTCTGAATGTGCCTAATTAGTACCGAAGGTAGAGAACGGATGAGCTTTTGTTTCATAATGTATTCTCATTCTGTTATATAACATCCGTCTCTCAGATAAGTATTCCAATTATGAAAATGTTCTAGTACTCTGGAAATGAAAAAGAAGAAGACATGATTAAGTATTGTGCAGTAAAACTGCAACAGCGATAACGGTTGTGATTTTCCACACGAAACTGCATGGAATACAAATGCGGAACGGACATTTTGAATTCGGGATTCGTTACAGAGTATATTTAGAAATTGTTTCGCCGAAACATGTGTCTGCTGGCGACGGACAATTATTGATATTCTAATTGAAATCCCATTCAATGTCTTCCTAATCGATTTGATAAGCAAACGATTGGCAGGATTTGAAGAGGTTTTGTTCTTGTTGTGATCAGTAGCCAACCTGATATTTCGTTTCTCGGAATGGACATGGTACGCGCGACTTTGAGTAGAATTTTTATTTTTTCCTATGTTTTTTTTTGTGTTGTTCCATCTAGCTTGCTTGCTTCGTCCGCTTCCCGTTATTCCGTTATACCATTTCCTCGTTGGCACAATTGATTTGACAGCGAAAGTAATGCTTTGTGACTATTACAAATTAACCTTTCAGGGATGGAATTTTCAAATAATGATCCATTTATTCGTAACAGAGATCAAAACCACCGATTTTCGTGACCCTAACTTGAAAACTAACGGAACCCTTATACAAATTTTCACCCCCTATTTCACCAAATACCAATTTGTATGCCCCTAACTTGAGAACTTACGGAACCCCTATACCAACTTCCAATCCCCATTTAAACCCCATTTCACCTCTTTAGGGGTTCAATTTCCGAAAATACAGAAACATGTATTCCTTCATTTGTAACGAAAACCTCAAATATCTATTTTCATGAACCCAACTTGAAAACTAACGGTACTCGTATACAAACTTTGAACGCCAATTTTAACCCCTTTAGGGTTGAATTTTCAGAGATCCTGACATACATGTTTCTTTAATTGAGAAGAGAAGCCCGAATACATGACTCTAATTTCAGAACTAATGGTACTTTCACTTTCACCCCCCTTCTCACTCCCTTTTACCCCTTTAGGGGTGGAATATCAAAAGAACCTTCCATAGTGGTCTAGGGGTGGATCGTTAATCAAACTTTGTTATTTACCCGTCTACAATATGATATAACAATCAAAATTTTTCAAGAGACAACTCCTCGAACAAAACTTATTGGCCTCAAAATTCATTTAAAATGACAAATAATTTGCCTATATTGGTTGAAAAATTTGTTTCAGCTACCTTCAAATTGAAAATTATGGGTACAAGAGTTTCTCGCTTTCTATGTTGCAGGAAAGTACTCTTTTCCAAAATCTTTCCTTGATCTTCAAGAAGTTTTTTCCTTATGGAAGTGATTGTTTATAGTTATACGCAGTAAATGATCTTGAAATTATTTATACGAATGGCTATCAAACGTTATTTAATAAAGAGCTCTTGAATAAAAGGAACTTGGTTATTCTATCCATTAGAAATGTCGCAGAAATCTGATGAGCTCTAGAGATAGAAATCAAAAAGAATGAAAGGAAAAGATCGATCACTGCAATATTCAGATCACCCAGTACTTGTCTTGATATTGGATTGATTAAGTACTCAGAATGGTTCAGAAATGATGAAAACATACGATATATCAATAATGACGGGTGATATGAATATATATTTTTTACACTGTACTTAAACTGCCGTTAAACGGTAGCCTACTAAAATGCCGTTATTAGATATAACGTCATTGAAGTGACGCGTCGGACGGCTTTTTGTTGGATTTGCTTAAACTGCCGTCAACGGTAGCATACTAAAAATGCCGTTAATCAATCATTGCGTTATCCGACAGCTCAAGGCTTGAGCCTCAACCCTTCTTAACGCTTAAGCCTTCTTAAGCTCAAGCCTTAAGCTGTCGGATGATGCAAATACTGTCGGATGATGCAATAATTGATTAACGGCATTTCAGTAGGCTACCGTTTAACGGCAGTTCAAGTTCAGTCTATTTTTTATCAGAATATGATTGGGTTGAATAATACAAAAATATAATGATCTCACACGGGTTAATAGCCCATATCAGTAATGTTACATACACGTCCAATTAGGGGATCTAGGCGAACCTGGATGTATTTTTTGTCAAAAATTGAAACCATATCGATTTTAAATAATGTATTATAGAATTTAATATTACACACCAATTTCCTATAGCTTCATCACTGAATTCTGAAATAAAATCGGAAAATCAACACGATCGCGACTAATAGCAGAAAATTCATCAATTACAAGACACAGAGAGTTAGGAGAGAAATTATGGTTGCATAAGGATAATCAAGTATGGACAGAAAAAGTCACTCACCGAAAGGAATATCCCAACAATGAAAATTAAAAACGAAGCCTGCCCAAGTAAATGACACCTGAAATAGTGAATGTAATGAATATAAATAAAAAACTTTTTCAAAGACAAGCTTTCATTCAAGCCGTGTACTATAACGTATAATATATACGAGTTTATGTCATCGCTGACAATGATTTCATAATTTTTTGTTGAATTATTTGGTTTCAAAAAGCTTGTCGCGCGAAGTGTTTATAAAAGTAGGTACCAATTAATTTGATTAGTCAGTGATTGGTTGGTGAGTAAGAACTTATCAAAGTATTTAATTTTTACAAAGAATTCCTAAAGTGATTGGTTGCTAAGAAACAACTTTTTGAAACCAAATAATTCAACAAAAAATAATTAAATCCTTGTCAGCGATGACTTAAACTCATTTTATATCTTTCACTACACGGCTTAGATAGAAGCTTGTCTTCAAAAAGATTTTTTATTAGTGCTAAGTAAATAAATCGCAGAAAAAACTTTCGAACCTATAGATTTCCATAACAACGAGAAATACGTTGAAGAACAAAATAAGATGCAGCTGAAAACAAAAAATATCCAGGAGATGATTATATCCACGCCGAAACTATCAAGCAAATCTGATTAATTCTTGTATAAATACAGGGTGTTTTCCGAAAATTTTAAAAACAGAATAGTAAATTACAGGCTACTCTCCGTAATCTTGGATGTAGCCAAGTTATAGGAAAAATACTCATATATTGAACTTTTTCTCACGAAAGGAAGATTTACGGAAGACATAACAGACTTCTCGAAATTGGAACCACAGTTTTTTTTTCTCTGTATGTGTTTATCATTTCCGAGGATATTTTGTTGAAAGACTCTTCATTGTGTCCTGTATGCAGCAGTGTGTGTGTTTCCACACAGTTGTCAGATGAATGGTTCTTCAGTTACTTTTTTGCTGGTACCTGCTACTGTCAACTCTTGCCTCTCTGTCAGATCTTGTCTTTCATTCAAGACAAATCTTTGGCCATTCTGAATTGATTCTTCAACGGCTTTTGCCTATCTGGCACTCAGCCTCATCGTTGGTCCCCTTTGTGGAACAACTTTCTTGGATTTTTGTGTCTTCGTCGACATAATCTGCTCGATAGTACCAATATATACCCGTGAAAGTTTTCAAAGGAAAATTTTCTGGTTTCAATTGATTTTATCCACTTCAGCAGATCTTTGATAAAAGATAATTGAAACTTGCCAAATACCGATAATATTCATATTTTGATAATAAATTGCTTTATATTGATGAGGGTTTGTCAAACTATTCAGTATGCGTCTTGTTAATTTGACTGCGCTTATTTTATTCATTTGGAGATCTTTTTAAATTTTTTTAATTTTGGTTGTTACATTACGGTTCCGTCGTTGGGGTTTTGTTAGGAAATCAAGCACAAAACTTTTACTCTTCAACATTTTCATATTACTGTCAAAATTCCAAACCCAAACATTCACTGAATCGTTCGATTGGTATCTCTATCAAGCCATCGTATGCCAGGGCAACTCTCTCATGGTTTGGTTGAACTATGATTAAACTGGACTTATATTCCATAGAGATTCACAAAGAAATGATTTCAAAACGTTGGACGTTGAAATAATAATAATTATTATTATTATTATTTATTTGCCATCATCAACTTATACAAAATATTAGATCAAAACGAATAATTTGGGGTGCAGCAAATAAAGTAGAAAAAACCCATAAAAGGTGATACCTTGTGCATGTATCTAAAATATAATGAAACCTTGTGCATGCAACTTAAATATATGTACCTAAAATTCGAGATCAAACCTGATAAAACATATATACTAGAGCTATATTGTTGGTTACTATTACAGAAATAAATGAGTGGACCCTAGTGAATAAATGGTGGGTTACTTCAATGGAAACCAAAACAAACTCCAAAAAAGCAATGCAAAATAAACCTAATGATAAAAATTCTAAAATACAGTAAAAAAAATATCGGAATAAACTCAACGGGAAATGATAGATAGGGGCAAAAATAACGTTTTATAAGAATGAAATAGATAAACACAAGAATGATGCAAAAAACTATGGAACTCACTGAAATCAATCGAACCAAAAATAAAGTAACCGGATCAAATATATAAAGATCAGATGGCAACATCATATCAAATGATAAAATTTAAAAAGCGGAACATTTTGCTCATTATTTCACGAAAATAGGGCGAATTTAGCTAACGCGAAAATGAAAAAAAAATATGTTAAATTCGTCGGAAAAGATTATCAACTCAATTTCTCTTGAAGAATGTAGCGAAAAGAAGTAGGAGAAGTGATTCTAAAACTGAAAACAAAGAAAGCTACCGGACTAGATAATTGAATCTGAAACTCTAATAACATTCGTTGATTATATAACGAGACCATTAACATTTATCAGAAACAAGTCGATCAAACTGGGAAATTTTTTTCCAGATGCCCTTAAACACTTTGTAATAAAACCGTTATATAAAACGGGAGAAAAAAAGGACTAACTAATTACAGACGTATCTCCTTAATAAGCCATCTAAAAAATTTTCGAAAAAATTCTCAAAATAAGAATAGATATATATATAATATACAATATACTCTCAGATAACAGTATGGATTCCGTCAAACCAAATCAACACAGGATGCGATGATCCACTTAACAAAAGATATCTACGAAGCGATGGACAAAGGAAAAACTTCACTATGTGTCTTTGTTGATTTGGCGAGCCTTCGACACGGTGTGTCCATGGTCCTTGGACCGATCCTATTTAATATTTATATAAATGATCTCTTCAATATTGGTGTGGAAGCGAATATCATCAGCTTTCAGACGACACAGCACTTTTTATCGAGGCAGTGACTGGAACAACCTGAAAATAGAGTTCAAAGAGATTTGGTAACCCTATTACATTGGTTTAACAATAAATCACTGACGATTTATTTTTCCAAAGCCCCCTTCATTACATTCGCAATATATAATAATAGCTCACCAACATATAATAAAATTATTATTAACATCAGCAAAACATCATTGAAATTGGAATGAAAGAGGTATAAAATACCTAGGTCTCATCATAGATCAAAATCTCAGATGGGATAAACACGCTGAATATGTTACCAAAAACCAAGATCAATAATAACTAAATTTAAATTATACAAAAATTGTTCAACATACCAAACCAAACACATAATAACTATGGTATACTTGTTTTGGGAGGGAAAAATAAACAATACCATTAAAAACCTCGAAGTTACCCAAAAATTGGGGCGAAAATAATGTTTGAAAAAGATTACAGGTTCCCAACAGAACAACTTTTCAAAGAATCAGAAACTGCTCACAATCCATCAGTTATACTTTTGAACATTCAAGTTACCATCATAAACACAAATATGAGCTCCCCAAATTGACCATCCATACAACACTAGACTAAAAATCAAACTACAAAAATACCAAAGGTTGGAACGACAAAAATCAATGATTCCTCTTTAACCTGAAGCCCTATAATTTACAGGAAAATCCCAAATGAAATGAAAAACATCAATAGTTCTGGCATTTTCCCAAAAATAAAATGAAAATATGGCTCTTGAATTTAGCTCCCAACCAGGTTCTTCAAATATTTCAGAAAGAATCATAAATCAAACCCTATATAACACAAATATATATATATATATATATATATATATATATATATATATATATATATATATATATATATATATATATATTCTATAAACCGAGTCATGTATTCCATATGAGACATAAAGTTACGAAATAATTTCAATTTATCGCAGCTCTGCACCAAAATAGCTCTTATACAAAGATGAAAACCAAAACAATAAATGGCAGAAACATTTTATTTATTTATTTACTTATTTTATTTTATTCAAACTGTAATAAACATACTGAATGTATTTGTCAATAATTTAAAATTACCTACTGTTTTTCAATTTAACATCCTATTATATTATATATATTTTACAGTTTAGGGATATATCATAAGTAGTATACCCATGCCCCAAGGTTTTCCTTTTATGGGTTTCTACTCTATTCATTTGCATTTTGAATGTTTTCACGATTCAATGTTTTATTGTATTTTGAGCAAATAAAATTATTTTTTTTATAAATCAATCTACTGCTCTACACAAAAGGAAAATCTCAACTGATCCCAAAAAAATTTCGAAATGAAATCGTTCGTATGAAACATCCCAGATTTTAAAAACAATTATCGGGAAAAATAGTAGGTTGGTTTATAAGTGTAAATGGATTTTTCCTTATACACCTTGACACATCCACAAAAAATGATGTTTCTCTTGGAAAACACACCATTTTTGAATAAATATAGCGCCCTCCTCCTGAAACATCTTGTTTCGCCTTTTCCCTTTGAAAATACATTTTTAAAGGGAAACGATCTGGATTTCGTAGGCCAATCAAAACGGCAAAATACGGTTTTCTAAGGGGGACTCTCGCTTTTGAATAATTAAAAAAACACCACCGAATATTGTGGGGGATTTGATTCTCAAAAAGGGAAATTTTACCTCATTATATATTTTTTATTAACTAATGGTTCTGAGATCGTTCAAAGGGATTGCTTTCCCGGTATTGGGGGTATACGGTTTGCTTTTTGATCGTTTCGGAACAATTCTTCCCATAAAAAGATTCTCTCCGCCGTTCCACGGTTTGTTTGTGTTCCCAAATCAATCGTTCTCCGTGACGGTTAAAAATGGGTAAATTCGAGGTGGT
>JAFIRS010006658.1:0-34028 GCA_018342105.1 Gonioctena quinquepunctata | reverse complement strand
TTGGGCGACAATGGTCCCCAAGGGTTGGTCATCATTGCAAGACACAGAACATTTTTTTGTGATTTGGTTAATCACAATCATCTTGCTGATGGTGAAACAGGGAAACACTATTAAAGCCGGGCCCCTTTAACCAGGAGCCCCATTAATTTTGGATAAAAAACCGTTTTGGTAAAACTGCCCAAGTAGCTTTTTCAAGTGGCAGAATGTAGGGGCCCGCATTCGGGAAAAAACTTTGAAGTGTTTGACCCCCCTGCCACATAATATTTCTATCCGGGGCTCCAAACTGGGGAACACTTTTTTGGTGGCTGCTTTTTCCTCGACCAGATAACTTTCCCAAAATTACGTTGTGGTCACCTGGAAAAAACTTGGATAGGGGCAGCCCCCTAGACACGTTAAACAACTGACTTTTTTGTTTTAAAAATATGTATTTTCGATCTCTTTTCAGCAACATTTTTTTTTGTAATAAATTTTCCCCTCATTCTTCCATTTTGCCTGATTCTTTTTCTAACACTGGACAACTAAAAAAAATATATAACATATTGTAGCGAATTTTTTTGTTACCCTGTAGTTTGGGGAAACCAGGATTAAACAATTGCTTGAAACCCAAAAAAGAACACCTCAATGCAGCTTTGGGTTTTCCCCTAAATAAATTTGAATATTTTTTTAGTTGTTAGGGGAAAATTTGGGGGTACCCATTACTTCACCCCAAAAAGAAGGAATCGGTGAAAAAGCCCCTCACACTATTGCAAAGACTTAGTGTGGATTCATGCAGCACAAAATAACAATTATAAAATAACAATTATCAAATAAGAAATAAATTTAGCAATATAAGTTGAACTCTATAGTTTTCAATGACTATGTTCATGCAGACAAATAACAATTATCATTTAAGAAATAACATGTAGAAGTTGGCCAACTTTTATCTTTTTACATTATTTTAACGAAATTTTCTTCTAGTGCGCAACTAGTACGCAGATGACCACGGATTGGTCAAACCGATGATGAAAATAACCTCACTTCTTCTAATATTTGAGGTATTGTTTTTGTTTCATATTGTTTATTAGACATTTTGAATTTTCAATTGTTTCTTATTATCGAGGGGACATGGAATTTCGAAAAAGTAGGATTACCTAATTTGAATGCCTTGGATCACCGTCTTGTGCGCATGCTTACTTCTTATTTCCTTATTGTTATTTTGAGTGCGTGAATGCTACATTTTAATTCTTGTTAATTGATAATTGTTATTTTCTTATTTGATATTTGTTATTTTGTGCTGCATGAATCCACACTTACTGAATGAAGTCCAGTCATGGAAAGTGTCACAGGATGAGTCCCTATCGGACCATCGACACATTCTGTTTTAGATAGATAACCCAAACCTATCGGAAAAGAAAGTATACAGAAATCCATGGGCCACCAAATGGGACCTCTTTCGAGAGGAACTAAAAGGCAGACTCGTAGGATTACCGTCAAAGTACGGGAATGAAGCCGAGATAGATACCGCAGTGGGGTACCTAACCAAGGTGATAGCTTCCTCGTACGAAAACAGCTGCCCTCTCAAAGAGAGGATAGACAATGCAAGAACGCCCTGGTGGAACTCGAAAATCGAGGATCACCGGAGGAAAACAAGAAAGCTTCTAAACAAGGCGAAAAGAACGCAGGTACCACTCCACTGGGACAACTATAGATCTGCCCAGAGAGAGTACAAAAAAGCCATACGGCAATCCCAAAGAGATAGTTGGCGTGCCTTCTGCGGAAACATTAACACAATGTCCTCAGCAGCAAGGCTCTGCAAAATTCTTTCAAAAGATTCGGGGGAAGGGAGTGGGTACACTGTCCCTACCTGATGGGAAGGAAACTACATCAGCGGAGGAGACTTTACAACACCTGATCTCCATACACTTCCCTGAATCAGAACCGACCACTCTGCTACCCTTGAGGACGAGCCCTATGAGAAAATCTCAGATGGACTACAAAACGGCCTCAAGAGTGGTAACGCATGAGAAGGTAAGATGGGCTGTAAAATCCTTCTCACCTTTCAAATCACCAGGGGAGGATGGCATATTTCCGGCTCCAAGAGGGACTGGATAGCATCATCCTCCTGATCATGAGGATACTTCGATCATGTCTGGCCCTGGGCTACATACCAGTGGCGTGGAGGCCAGTAAAGATCGTATTTATTCCGAAACCTGGGAAAACCGACTACTCCCAGGCCAAGGCGTACCGACCTATCAGCAGCCTGACATCCTTTCTCATGAAAACGCCCGAAAGGCTGGTAGATCGGCACATCAGAGAACAATCGCTGCAGTGCAACCCACTGCACAAGCAACAATATGCCTACCAAGCAGGAAAGTCCACGGACACAGCTCTCCACCACCTTGTATATAGGATAGAGAGAGTACTGGCCAGTGGACAGTCCGCAATGGGGGTCTTCATGGACATTGAAGGAGCTTTTGACAATACGTCATTTGAATCTATCTGCCACGCTGCGGCGCGGCACGGAATCAATCCCACCCTCATTAGGTGGATCAAAGCTATGCTATGACAACGAGTGGTAACAGCTGAAGTGAACGGGAGAACCGTAGCTGCCAAGGTATCAAGGGGGTGTCCACAAGGAGGAGTTCTATCACCCCTTTTATGGTGCCTAGTAGTAAACGAGCTTCTTACAGAACTGAATGAGTCGGGACTGTATACACAAGCGTATGCAGATGTCAAGACCAACCGGTAAACCTGCTAAGAGAAAATATTATGATAGCTCTTGGCAGAGTAGAACAGTGGTGTTCTGCCGGGGGGCTGAGAGTCAACCCGGAAAAAGCGGACTTGGTACTCTTTACCAAGAAACGCAAAATAGGAACTCTTCCAGAGAGACTAATCTCAAGAAGACAGCTTCCGTATAAAGCGTCGGCCAAACACTTCGGAGTCATCATAGACTCCAAGCTGACCTGGAACGAACAGATTGAAAATCGAACCAAGAAGGCTACCTGCTCCTACTGGGCATGCAGAAGACCTCGGCAACACGGGCTTGACACCCAAAACCCTACACTGGATATACACGGCGATCATTCGCCCGATACTAACGTATGGATCCATCATTTGGTGGACTGGTACTACAAAGGGCAAGTCCAGAAATGAACTTGATAAAGTACAACGACTGGCTTGTCTAGGAATAACAGGTGCCATGAGGACCACACCTACTAGAGCTCTAGAAGTTCTACTAGGACTACCACCTCTGCACCTTGTCATTGAGTATGAAGCCATGCGTGCTGAATACAGACTCAAAGGCGCAAGCCAATGGATCGGTACTGAGGCAGACAATGGACACTCAGCTATCTGGAACAGGGCAAAGGAAGGATGTCCAGTCCTATTAATGGAAAGAGACAGCACCCCGCCCGTTCTGCATTTTAGAAAAGGACCCAATATAACCACCCCCACAAGGGAGGAATGAAAAGACAATGCGCCTGACAGACCCCCAAACCATGGATCAACCTGGTACACAGATGGATCAAGATTTGGGGGAATGAATGAATGAAATGTTTATTGGTAGGATACATCCTAATGTATAACAATAATTATTTCTTTAAGCTTAAATCTAACAATAATTATTTCTTTAAGCTTAAAACTAACAAAACAAAATAGAAAAAAATCAAAATAAAAGTAAAATAAAGAATAAAATAAAGAAAAATAAAATAAAGAAAAATAAAGTGAATGCCTAATTATAAATATCTTCAAAGTTATATGAATCAGGCGCAGGGGTCTACGAAGAAGGAACAAAGAGAGAAATCTCAGTTCCTTTAGGCAAATATGCCTCAGTGTTCCAGGCTGAAGTATATCCTGTGTCCAGGAAAATCTCGTCAATAAAAGTCGATGGCCTACTGCCATCTACTCGGACAGCAAAGCTGCTATTATGGCGTTAGGCGGAAATAGGATTGTATCCAAACTGGTGTCAGAGTGTAGAAACGCCATAGAAAGTTAATCGAAAACAAGCAAAGTCAGCCTCATATGGGTCCCGGGACACTCAGGTGTCCCTGGGAACGAGGATGCAGACAGATTAGCCAAGATAGGATCGGGAAAGACCCCAGTGGGATTGAACCCATCTTGGGAATACCCAGCAGCCTGGCAATCTCAAATATGGAGGAACTGCTACAAAAGCAGTTCCTTAAAACATGGCAAGACGCGCCAGCCATGAGGCAATCAAAGCTCCACATGAAGGAGCCAAGGAAAAAAATGTCTAAAGAGATCCTGTCACTTAACAGACGGGACATCAAGACTGTGACTGGGCTCCTAACGGACATAATCACCTGAACAGGCACATGGAGCTCATCGGGATCACAGATGATCCCTTATATAGATGGTGCCTGGAAGATGACGAGACATCGTCGCACATCCTCACTGAGTGCCCAGCTTTGGTGCACCAGAGGGAGATCAACCTTGGGAGCATAATTCTGAACGTAGAGGACGTCAAGGAGATTCAGCTGAGGAAGTTGCTGAATTTTGTCAAAGAAATCGGCATGCCCAGCTGATTTTCTCAGAACAAGTGGGCACACAAAGGGCCCAAATAGAGAGCCCTACGTGTACGGGGTTTTTCGGAACCAGCCCACCTTGTGCGAAGAAGAAGAAGCGAAATTCAGCGAGCCTGTGCTGTCTAAATAGTTTAAGTATATGTCTTTTGATTGTCTTCGAGTAGTTGATATTTAGTTTCTACTGCGTGTTTTCGACCTAAGTTGAATCATATGTCAAACTCCAATTTCTCTTACGTTGTTCCTGTTTTCGGAGTCAAGATACGGCGTGTCATAGTTGCCAAGTTTCAGTCCGGCGATTCCTGCACTGAATCGGTTTTCCTGCTATTTGATTGGCTGGCAGTGCGCATGAGAAGAGAAAAATGGAGGTTCTTCCGTGAAGGAGGAGAGAGCGTGGTTGTTGGTGCCCGGGGATCTCTAAAAAGGGGATGTAGTGGCAGTGCTACTCGGAAAAAGGGACTATCAAGTTTTTGGATCTGAATTGTAGAATACCTTTCCGAACTCAGTAGATGCCAGAACCCGGTTGAAGTGGAATATTTTTCTGGCAATATATTTTGAATTAGCCCTGGAACTTCCAGTATTTTCATTTGTTATACCACGAGGCAACCGGCTTCTCCTTTTTTCCGAAGCCCTCAGTCGAGGTGAGTTGACAGGGATATCATCTAGGAAAAAATATGCATTTGATGTCGTTTTGTACATCCATTATTAGTTTGGAAGTCATTTTTGTTTTTGGTTTTAGGGTTGTAGGAGTAGACTACGGATTTTCACATTTTTCTGTGAGGAGTTTTGATGTACCTACATATCCTTTAGGAGTTATATGTCCAATGGGATCGTAGCCATCGTCCTTTGGTTCCTTCACGTTTTTAAACTGACTCATTCATCCCTCGGGGTACGTCCAGCGTTCTACACCCCCTCTGCCACCATTCAAGTATACCGCCCACCACTGTTGAAAAAAACAGCGTAAATACCTAACGTACCACATCGGAGAGAGGTTCATAGACAAGGCTAGAATTTTTTATTATTTTGATTATTGAACATGAGAGTTCACCCAAAAAAAACTAATACTTCTGTTTCCATCAATCTCATTCTATAAGCTTATAAAGCACACGCTTTAGTGCCTAACATTTTATTGTGAGCTTCATCGTAGTAGTATGAAAAAGCATAATTCTTTTCTATGGAATTGGGAAACTCGTGACATTTTTATTTTTTATTTTTTTTCAAGTTATAAAACTTTTCACAACATTTCAACATCTACCAACGGCGGTATAATCACATTTTTTGTAAGTGGCATTTGAATATATTTTTTATATACATAGTATTTTATTTATTCTTTGGCTCAAATGACCAGTTTGATTAACACTCTTAGTATTATAACCTATTCGGTTCCTCAACTTTTCGAATAGCTACTTTTTCGTTATTACAAAGTTGAGTGGCGCCCAGCAGTAAACAAAATCTTTTTCATGTCGATTGTGTTGATTTGATTTCAAAATTCAAACGAACGAACCCATAGTGCTCTCTGGCTAACAGCCGCCGTTCGCATTATTATGTGTGGGATTCTTGAATTGCAAATAGTTTGCCGCAATATAAACATATAAAACGTAAGTAAGTATATTGAATTTGGATACTTCTGATCGGGATAAAATCAAAATGATTGAAAATTTTATGTGAAATATGGTTGTTATAGCTCGATTGTGAGCATGCGCCATCTGAATACACTTCATTTGAGGAAAACATAATTTTAGAAATAACTCGCCTCTGAAATTATGTACTGAAATCCCTCAAACATTGTTTTATCAATCTTGGTTATTGAAACAAATAATGACGTAACAAATTACTACGTTTGATGCAGGGCTGATGACAAATAATCTTATGAATATTTTGATCATTTCTCTAATACCACATTAGCAAGTGTCAACAAATATTTGAAAATGAATGAACTCATATATACATACATTCAGCGTATTGAAAACAAAAGCAATGATAATCACTCCAAATAAATCAGCCTAATAGACCTAAAAAATATTAATCTCAACATTGATGATGAAAAAATTGAAATAGTGAACACAACTAAAATCTGGGATTCCAAATAGATAATACTTCATTTGATATCATTTTGATTATATTCATAAAAAAAATTCGAAGAAATTATTCTTTTTTTCTAGAATTTCCAATAATTTGTCAACTGAGTCAAGAATCACAGTTTATAAGACAATTGTTCAGCCACACTTCGACTACTGTTCCTCTATCCTATATCTCTTCAATCTGAATAAATTGTCTCAACTCCAAAACCTTCAGAATGGTGGTATGAGGATCATTTTGAAGTGCGGTAGGGATACTCCTATTAAGATTATGCTTAATGTTTTAAATTGGCAATCTATTTCCCAAAGACTGTTTTATTTCACCATGATATTTGTATACAAAATACTGAACAATTTAGGGCCATGTTATTTCAAAAAGTACATTGTTTTCAATCATGACCTTCACCACCACTTCACTCCAAATAATAATAATTTATATATTAATAGAGCAAATCACAAAAACACCATGAACTCTTTGATTTTCAAAGGTTTTGATCAGTTCAATAAATTACCAAATCTAATTAAATGTAGCCCATCTCTGAACATTTTCAAAAATGAACTAAAGAAATTTGTTTCAAATGCACAAATATGATATTTATTATTTAAACCAACTTTCTAATGTATTTTATTTAACGTTTGTTATATATTTTATTGTATATTTTTTCAATATGTACCTCATATCATTTACTTTAACTTTTTTTTTAGCTGATTTGTATATTAGGATATCCTATTTAAATAAAGATCTATCTATCTATCTATAATAATGGCGACCCAGCATATTCCTGTAAACATGGCGGCTTTTGGAGAATATAACTTTAAAGTGGCAGATAGTGTAAATATACCACTATAAAGCTCCTCCCATCGTAAAGTGCCCAGTGGAACTAAATTATTAACTTTTCCACAACTGGAAAGTGGCACCCACGTCGCAGGCCCATGACTCACCGCTTCAAAGTTATAACCTAAAAATTACAATGGATCTTATACCCTTGAAAGGGGCGAACACGTCGGGCTATTATAACCTGCCACTTCAACGTTTTAACCTCGAAATTGCGGGTACATGTTAATTAATTATTTAAAAAGGACATGAAGCAAGTATAGTGGATTCATGCAGCTCCAATCGAAAATTATCAAATATCAAGTAACAATTATCAATCAACAAGTAATGAAAATGGAGGCATTTATGCAAACAGAATTAACAATTAAAGTATAAATATTAAGAAGGAGCACAAGTCCTTTTTATACAAAATCAAGAAAAATTGTCTATTGAAAAGCATAACCCATATCATCTTGAATGAATATCATTCACGTTTCACGTCATAGGTAAAACGAACTTTTTGTAAGACACAATAAAATAATTTGAGAAAACTCAGGTTAGCTTTCGTCACCGCGCGGAATGGTGAATTTTGAAGGTTATTGTAATTTGTAGTGACTTTTATTAAATGCGAACTGTGGTTATCACTTATCGAGATAGCAAGAACGTGGCAACCATCACCACATATCACAATCAAGTGCTTGCCACATAGGTTTTATGGAAGTTACCAAAACGTCACCGAAACTATCATACTCTCTTGAAAGTGACTGTGACTTCTAAGTGATATTTAAGTGGTAGGTACAGGATGGTTACCGCAACGGTTATTTTCCACTTTTGAGTTTGAAAACCTTCAAAGTGATTTGCTCAGTGGCCATAATGTTCCAGACAACTCAAATGACCCTAATAAGTTCTAGAACTGTGAAGTGGCTACCATAGATGGGAATTACGTGACTACAACCATAAACATATAAAATTTTAGTTATTCTTACTGTATAGTGGCAGATTCAGTGATGATTACGTGATAACCACCGAGTCGAAGTTGCAGTATCAGTTTCTGTCACTATAATGCTGCTTGGGTGGGCCTAAAAACATATACACTACTGAAATAAATCGCCCAATTAAAAAATTGAAAAAATATTTAATTAGATCTTATCTTATAAGATTATCAACACTGTAAAACAAAACAACTAGTAGATGTGAAAGTGAAACTTTAAACCTAACAGGGTGATTCAAGAATGCGCTGCAATCATAATCTTAGGCTTGATGAGAAACTGTTACTACATTTTGAACCAGCCTGTACAGAATCTCTTATGGCACTATTCAATCCTCAGTGCTCAGGTAAATGTTTGAAGGTCCAGGGGAAAAACGGCAATAGTTCATTTATTAGCGAAAATAAGCTGTGGTTCCTTCTGCAGCATTTTGCAAGTAGTAAATAGTAAAAACAGCTTAGGTCCGAAAAACAGCAGCTACAACATTAACTATACTTAGGAAAAAAAAAACATGACCGTGCCCGTGGATGGAAAAACGGCATGAGTCCTTTCGGCAGTTATCTAGACGACAACGACTTGTCTTTTCGTGTTGGATACGTATATTTTGAAAACCAAATTACCATCACTAGTTTATTTGGCATAGTACACAGGCTTTCGTAAATACATGTACAATGGATAGGGACCATTCAGTTATGCAATCAAACTCTGCCTGCAAAGAATTCTGAACAGAAACAGTAAAAATCAATCGATCAAAATCATGTCGGACAGCCAAACAGCACCGAAAGCTCTAGCATCATGTCGGGTAGAATCCAGATTAGTATGGAACTGCGTAAAGCCCTTCAAAGCGTAGACAGGGACAACAGAATAACTCTGCTATGGGACCCAGGACACAAAGGCTTTGAAGGAAACGAGAAAGCCGACCTTCTGGCAAAAGAAGGCACTATGAAGTAGTGTATAGGACCAGAGCCCTTCTTCGGAATATCAAAGAGCATCACCAAATAAATGTTTTCAGATTCAAAGATAAAACAGGAAAACATTTATTTATTTTTTGTTACGTCACTGGTTTTGAAAAAAATATATTTGTATGTATTATTTTTCTCCAAAGATAATTTTTGCGACTTTTTTTCTTTAAATTTAATGTTATAACAAGTAAATTTGTATTTTCTATTTTCTCCAAATTCGTTTTTATGGCCTATGTATGGTCGTTTTTCCCCTGTACCTGTCACTTGATTTAATGATGCTATGGGTAGTTTTACAAAAATCTAAAAACAAAATTTGTTATAGAACATATCACAATAATTATCAGAAGTTTCCACTTCAATTGTACAGTTCACCTCAAAATTCGATAAGAATAAATTTGCATCCAAATTTAACCCTTGCCTTTGGTAGTTCATAAGTTATCTTTAAAATAAAATTGATTCATGAATGAACACTGTAAATAAAACGAAGTAAAACATCTTAACAGTCCAAAGTCGCTCAGAAGAGGTAACAAAGTATATGTGACCAATAGAAATTTGATATCATGTTGAATTGAAATATGAAATATGTTTTCAAAGAACTCCCAATCCCAATGATGAGGGTGAAATTTGGATGGCAATATACAGGCAGAAAATGGAATCCATGTCTAATATTAAAAACAACACAGAATAAATCATGAATACACCACACACAAAAAAAAACGAATGTTAAGAATAAAATTAATGGTGCTCAAGAATATCCCCGTCTGTTCAATTCCCAATCTCCCCATTATTAAAATGGAATGTATTGAACTGATTGATGAACTTGTTTCTAGGCCTTATTTCTACAATAAAATCACAACATATGAACAAAAATGGTAACACAAAAAAAACATATCGTGAGATTCAAAATACTGAATAGGGTGAATTTGGATGAAAAATATACAGCTACTTTTTGAACTTGGATTCCTTCATGATCTTGTAAAGCTCAGTTCTGTCGAGTAATGTATCAAGTTCTTTTTCTGAGAAACCCTGGCCTCGAACGGAATCGCTTTCCTTCCTCAAAAGTTCTTGAAGTTCCCGAAGTTCACTTTCAGCTTTAGCCTTATCGTCAGACTTCAACTGCTGGAATTTCCCTGCAAAAAGTTATTTCTTATGTTACTTCAAATCAATCGATAAGATATTCCAGAAATTGAAAGAATTCAATTTAGATATTCATAGAAGTCAATTTTGCTCCTTACGAAAACAGATTAAAAAAGATATAAAAGTTGCATATGCGCAATACGTGCAGGATTCTGAGAACTCTATTATCACAGATCCCTCGAAATTCTGGTCTTTCATAGAGAATAAAAGAGGTCACTCTCGGATTCCCGGAATTCTTTACTTTAATAATGTAGAATACAACAATCCTAAAAACATTGTCAATGGCTTGGCAAAATTCTTCAGCAGGCTACACCTCCTCTGACACACTTTTTGATATGAACAAACAACAATTTCAAACAGACCTGTGATTAGTATGAATTCCATGAATGAAAGCGAAGTTGTATAAGCTTTAAAAAAGTTGAAAGATAAATTTACCAGTGGCTATGATAGAATCCCAAGCTTTTTAGTCAAAGATTGTGCTCACAATCTAGCCAAGCCACTCCAAATAATCTTCAATACTGCACTAAAGACAAATACATTTCCACAGGTTTGGAAAAAAAGTAAAGTTATTCCCATTTTTAAAACAGGAGAGATAAATGACATGAAAAACTTTCGACCCATCACACTGCTATGTAACTTTCAAGGCCTTTGAGATATGTATATATAATAGAATTTCTCCTAAGGTTCAAAATATAATAACTTCTGAGCAACATGGTTTTATCGCAAAAAGATCCACCATTACCAATCTAATAACATTTACACAAACTATAAGTTGCGCCTTAGAAAATCAACTCCAGGTGGACACAATATATACAGATTTTTCAAAGGCCTTCGACAAGTTGGACCACACTATACTTATTTCTAAACTCAATGAAATTGGTTTCGATTCAAGTCTACTACAATTCTTATATTCTTATCTTACAAATCGATCTCAATTTATTGAATATAGAGGACACGAATCTGAGGAATACAATGCCACCAGTGGCGCACCACAGGGAAGCAACCTGGCTCCTCTACTGTTCTCCCTGTTCATCAATGACATAGGAATGAGTATGGATAGTGAAATTCTATTATTTGCCGATGACCTGAAAGTTTTTCGTGTTATAGAGTCACCTAAAAACACTCAAATACTACAAAGCGATTTGGATAAATTAGCCATCTGGTGCCTTTCGAACAAATTACCACTCAATTTAAATAAATGTAAATATTCCACCTTTTCCAATAAACACATCACTCTTGATCACAATTATACAATAATCATTTACTAGAAAAAACCGATAATTGCAAAGACTTGGGAGTATACTTTGACACCAAACTTTCATTTGCACTCCACATAGAGAAAAGTGTATCTGCTGCAAAAAGAATGTTAGGGCTTATATTTAGAAACTGTAAAGACTTCAAAAACATGGAAAGTTTCATCACTCTCTTCAATTCATTTGTCAGATCCCGCCTAGAGTATGGCTGTCTTGTCTGGTCACCTATATAGCTACATACAATCAATCTCGAATCGTCAACACAGTTTATGAAATACGCACTTACAAACTTGATGATGTCTACCCCAGTCAGGGAATAGATAATAATATATTATTAAAGCGTTTAAATTTTCTTTCTCTCGAGGACCGAAGAACATATTACGCTTGCATATTTATTTACAAACTGGTAAACAGTCTTGTCAACTCACCCAAACTACTATCTCAACTAGACTTTCATGTACCAAGAATCAACGGTAGAAATGAACAATGTTTTTATTTACCAACACCAAGAACAAATATATTATTAAAATCTCCTTTATTTGCAATGTGTAATAAATTCAATCAAGTCTGCCACAAAGTTGACATTTATTCAACACCATTACACGTTTTCAAAAAAGAGATCAGAAACATTATGTTTGCAAAGCAACAATAACTATATATCATACTAAAAATCAAATAATTATTCAAATCTCGATCGCTTTGTTGTTTTTTCTGTTTTCCTCTCTCTTTTCTTGTCTTTTCTCGGGGAATGTTCCATGAATATATTACTATGTATTACTACTATTATTATTATTGTAACATCTAACATACTTCACACTTTCATACTAAAATTGTATACTGTGTCCTGTAATTGGGCCTAGCGCCTGTTTGGACAATAAATGTTTTTTTTTTTTTAATCGATAAAATAATCAATATATGTTATATTTAGCACCAGTGGGGTTTTACAGATTTGCCCCCGTAGGCTATTATTCAATTTTTGCCCCTCTAAATTTTGATATCTTAGTCCACAATCATATCAATTTTCTATCAATAAAATTCCAACTTTATGATTTGTGCTCCATCATCCTCGTTACATCAACTTTTCCCGTATGGTTAGTATCATTGAGAACTATGGTACCGTGTTAGATCCTTGATTATTTTTACAGCAAAGAATTATCAAAAAACATTATTTTAAGTTTTAAGCAAAAAATATCTCAATCATGTACCACTTTTAAAGTAAGATAAGGTATGTCTTAAATCTATACAATACTAATCTTTAAAATTTTTAACACTAAAGTTTAAAAATTACAATAAATATATCTTTTGGCATTTTCTGAAAAAGTTGGCTTTGTGAAAAAGTTAACAAATGTACTTATGTAAACATTCAATTTAAATAATTCGTGTACGACATGAGCGCTTAAGGCATGCTTATTTGGATTTTCCAAACTTTTTCTTACTACAAATAAAATAATTAACTGATGAAATGTATCAATTTTCTAATTAGCAAATTGTCTAACTTCATATTTGGTGGAGGGAATTTTTTTATTGTCAAGTCGCAGTCGTTCAAATATCAGTTATTCGATTAATTCAAACCAAAAGACTATATCTCTATAAGATATTGAACTAGTTTTTTAATTAATAAAAATTAGTCAATTTTAGTCAGTATTTTTTAGGCATAAAGAAATAACTTTCTGAAATTGAATTTGTCAATTTGCAAACTTGCTGCAGCAATCATGATTAGATATTATATCAAGATTGAATTGTGTAAGGAGATCTCATAATTATTAGGTACACGGAGGAAAAATTCTAGCAGTTATCAGTGAAGAAAATATGAAAAAATAACTAAAATTTCTATTTTTGTTAAATATTTTAATTTCTCTCCAATTTTCGAAATTCGTATTTGTGTGTGTATAATATATTTTTTTTTATTTGTAAATCGAAATAAAAAATTTATGATCTAAATTAATAATAATAATAATAATAATAATCTTTATTTATCCTTTAAGATCATACATGATATAGGACAAGTCATAAAATGTATATACACAGACATACATAGGTACACATATACATATATATACAGCAAACAAATAACTATATTACTTCAAACATATCGTCCATACAAACAAGCAATTAATCAAATTTTAAAAAAAATAAAAATTATGAATTAGCAAAATATTCACTAATGTCATAAAAGCAGGATTCCACTAAATATTTTTTCAATCTTATTTTGAATTTATTAATATTTTTTTCGTTTTTGATATCACTGGGGAGGTGATTGAAAAATCGTATTCCATTATACTTAGGACTGCTTTCGTAAAGTGAAGTACGGTGCTTTGTACTTCTAAATAAATCACCATGCCTCATGAGCATAGTCATGAGAGTCAGAATTTTTTGAGAAGCTCTTGATGTTGAGTTTAACATATGTTACAGTTTTATAAATGTAAATCGATGGTACCGTCAGTAAGTTATACTTTTAAAATGATTCCTACACGTCGTTCGGTAATCTAAGTCAAAGATTAGGCAATTAGTCTTTTTGACTGATAAAAAACTCTGCAGCATTGGCGTACTTCCCCAAAGGACAATGTTATAAGAAATATGTGAATATGAGAGAGCATAGTACACATTTATTAATTGCTCTAGTGTGAATATATTTTCAGCTGCAAAATTGCATAATAACTACTATTGAGTCTCTTACACACCTGATCAACATGTGTATTCCACTTCAAATTTGCATCTAAATATGTGCCCAGAAATTTTATTGAGTCCGAAAAATATATATTTTTGTTGTTTACGCGAACAAAATAATCATTTGAGATTTTTGTACGAGAATAAAACTGTAGACATACTATTTTGTCAGGATTGACAATTAAGGAGTTGTTACTACACCAATCAGTAAATTCTTTCGACAAATTATTCATTTTCTGCACAAGTTCTTCTGGGGTTTCAGCATCAGTGGCGATTGTCGTATCATCTGCATACAAAAAAATGTGTTCAGTGCTCAAATAATTTGGTAAATCGTTGACGTACAGAAGGAAAATCAAGGGACCTAAAACTGATCCTTGAGGAACTCCTAAATCAACATCAAAAAGTTGAGATCTACAATCATCCACTTTTACGCAAATTTTTCGATACTCAAGATAAGATGCGTCCCTTAAAATTTGCCACCCTAGGCTCCAGCCTACTCAGCCTGCTGGTAAATCCGCCACTGTTTTGCACAACCGAATCTTAGAATATTAAGTTTATTTTATATTAGGTATATTGTCATAAGTCTATGGCCATAAGGGCCTTAAAGGGGGTTGGTAGCTCAGAGGGATTTTTTGATAACCAGATTATGAACTCAGAATCCAAAAACAAACATACAATATTCATTACATTCATAAATATATACAAAACTATACTTACACATAATGCCTATATATACAACGCTGCCCGAACGGCAGCTCAAGAATCGAAACTACATTTCTATACTTCCAGCTCTTTCTTCAGGAGGCACGTCACTCCCCAATGACTTGTGTCACACCCCAAGACCTGACAACTACTCCTTCCCCTATCATTCTCTGCTTACCTCGAAACCTAATTGTTTTTATTCATCAACTGGATCGAGGTTAGCAATTCAGCAATTCTGCTTTGTTATTTATTTCAATTTGGAATTTCTGGGTCGCTAAAACTGCCCACAAATGTTTTGGATTGTCGGCCTAGTTTTTGTTATTGAATGTTTTGATTTGGATGTTATGGAAAGGTGATATGATTTATTAATTTTGAATAATGAACTGGAAATTTGGGAAAGTAAAAAATGATTTTCCCTAACTTGTGACAATATTAAGAAACATATGTGAATTTAGTAAGAACTGTCGCTGATATACAATTAATATGATATTATATATTAGGCATTTGTATGAAATTTTTTATAAATAGCGTAGAAATAAACTTAGAAGACTTCCGGGAATCATCCCCCCATATTCCCACCCTCAACGAACTATTCTAGAATACATGCAAGACATTCAGAACTAAAAATTCCACTACTATCAACAAGTATTTTGCAACTCATATTTTTTGGTATTTTTTTTGCTCTTTAATCATATCTCAACCTGTTAATTATGACATGTTCTCATAATCTTGAGATATAAACTATTATTACAATGGGCAGAAGGACCTAGGTCAATAAATAGCCTATTGGATCATTGTAATTTGATTCAATAAAAGTCATATATAAACACTTTATTGTCCAAACAGGAGTACACCCAATTACAGGACAGATTAAGATTATTGTGATATATGTTACATTTTATTTGCAGTTTTCAACTTTTTCAGTTATGGGCTTTTAACTGTGATTTGAATTGGTCCAGTGAGCTTAGGAATGGGTCAATTTTTTTACAAAGTGTGTTAAAATTACTACACATCGAATTTATTGGTGAGTTTATCATGATATTTGTTCGCGGGACTGAAATGTAAAATGTCTGTTCGGATCTGCTGTTAATTCTTGGTACATAGAAGTTCAGTTGAGCAGTCAGATCTGGACAGTCTACGAGATTGTGGATGAGTTTATACAAAAAAAAAGAATAATTAATTTTCCGTTCTCTGAGTGAGAGCATTCCAAAACGTTTTAAAAAGGATGTTATTGTCTATGCCTTGAGGGGGATATTGTCATATTGATACGCCCGGACTACGGGGTGTTGTGAACTAACACACCACACCTGTAATACCAGACATTATTCGTTAGGTTGGAAAAACAGTATTAAGAGCAATCGACTGTCTGAAGAAGGTCGATACTGAAACTAGGTCTGGAGCGGCTCAGAACTGAGTTCATTTCTCTTAAATACCGGAACATGGGCTGTTTATTCAGGAAATACTACCGTTCAGAAAGTTTCGAAAAGTTATTCATAAAAGAAAATAAATAAAAGAATGCACTCATAAAATGTTAAGAATGTATATATATATATATATTTAATAAAAATTGACACAATTCTCTCAATCGTCTGTGGAAGAATGATAGGCAACAATATTCATACAATGAAAACGAATGTAGCGTATTGGCAGATAATTCTGCAGTGGGCTTCACAATAGAAATAATTTTACTAAAAGAACAATCTTGAAATCAATTGCTACAAACGGCTAACAATAATTCTCTTTTTGAGATCTTTGTAATCTTGACACTATGGAGATGCTTTATAGACACATACACATTTCAATAGGTTGAGTTTTGCCACAAACATAAATACAGAAAAACAAACATGAGACTCACCCTGTTTAACACTTATTCACTGGAGTAGTTTTAAACGGCGATTAGATTAGAATTTATTATTACTTCGTTTTCTCCCGCGTCAATCGGTTAGTTTACTTTTATTCGCCCGGTATATTAGTATACGGCTAAGGATTTGCTAAGTGATCGTGAACCATTGAAATTGCGGAATCCCGCTGTATTATCTCTGTTGTGGAAGCATTGACAAAAATAGGCAATTTGTGGAAAACTATACTGTTCACTCGTGTTTTTACTAAGAGATTCAATACTTGATTTGAATTGGCTGAGTTTCTATGTTTGCTGAGGTTCACTACACTGATTGGGAAACTATCATTATTGTAAGGTACATGTAATTGACTGACTTTTATACCGCACTTTTGAGAATGACATGTTCTCCGAAATCTTTCGTCTAATATAAGTGATTACTGAACGAATAACGTTTGGAACTGCTTGAATTCTAACCTTACTTTGAGGTTACATGTTCTTTGGTTCACTGTAGACACCGAATCATCTTTGTTGACATGAAACTCACGCTTTATAAGATCTTCCACACAGAAGCTAGGGCGGGACTTAGGTTGTTGTGGGCAGATAACGAGGTGACTCGTAAAACTGATAAGGGCCTTGTTTTGCTGGGTATATTTATGACTAACTTGCGTTTGCTTATCTCTGTTATAATTGGATACCCTTTACTGAAGTGTTTATGAATTTCAGAGGTGTCTAGTCCCGGTGATTCACGAGTCGTTATCGCTTCTTTTAACTGCTCTGTGTTTATCGACTTTGGACGTGTGTCAAATTTACGACGGTGTTTTGGTAATTATTGAAACTGACTTCCTTATCTCGCTGTGAATGTACCAAGTAGCAATCAATAATCTTTGTTTACTCTCCTAGATGAATTATTTATGCGTCCGGTCTACAAGGATTACTTCTTGATAATTATTTTTAAATGCATTTTAATTGTTTTCCAATAACAACGTATGGTTTTACGACTGTATGCTTATCAGCTGTTTCAGTCTAGCAGGTGGTCCCTATTGACCTTTTCTGTTTATCAAGTTTTTATTTAAAACTATTACGTTGTTTTGCATCGTAGAAAGTTTCTCTATAATTACGTGGCTTAACACTCGACCCAACCCTCTACAAAAAAGCTTTGACAAACTCAAATCTTTTTTTTCAAATAACATCTCTTTCACCAACAATAAGCAAAAATGTTTTAACTTTCTGAAGTGTAATCCTATTCTAGCGACAAATTTTATAAGTCTTACTTTGACAATTACAATAGACTACTGTTTACATCTTCTAGAGGATAATTATACTCTATTACCAAAGTTATTATCCTTACTTCTCAGTACTTAATACTATCAATACCTAAAAATAACATGCAAATAATCATGCAAACACACAATAAAGTCTCTTTCTTCTATGGGGTAATTTCCATACGGCAAGGGTATGTACTCGCCTTCTTCAACGAGGGGATTTTCTTACTTCTATTCCGGTGGGCATCAATTTAACTCTATCCGTTGGATCCTCTGGGAATTTTTCCTGCTACGCCGCTGGTTTGCTAAGGGTACGTATCAGCGGTACGGGATGATTTGTTCCTTATCTATCTTCTCTAACCATCTTGCTTTTTGGGTTTGTAAGGTCTTCCATACGATTTCGAGTCAGTGATCCGTGATAATTAGTCTGTATCGGAGCTAGACAGATAACACAGCCTGTGTTTTCTGGTTCGGTGACAAGTGCATTCATTGGCATAATGTCGTAAATGGTATTCGGTTTCGGTGGTCAAACAGTGGTAATTTATTCGTTTAAAAAATCTTCGTTCCTGGGACTCCTATTTGTGCGGTACCAATAACACAGGTGATTTGTTTTGTGAATAGTGTCCACTGAATTCTGTGCGGAGTGCTTGAACTCAAACCATACTGTGAATTCGCAATGCTCTAGGAATCTGCTGGTCTCATCATTTCGCTTCGCACGCTGCATTGTCCACTGCTATTCCTTCCAGAGATAGTTCTTGAGTTGAAGGCAATAATAGTCCACGATATTCCTATCAAAACCCTCCATATATGCGCGGTTAGTAATATTTATCATTATTTTTACTTAGGTACTGTACAATTTTAAACGTCGCGAATATTCTACAAATCCGTAAACACATTTTCCGAAACTCGTGATTAAATTATTTATCTTTATTGTGTAACTCGGCGATACGATATTCTATAACTGTTTCTATTTGCATTAATTTTCATAACATATCGCGTTTTTGGTTTTTATAGCCTGTAATCCGTACAGTGTTTCATTTCAGTTCTATCGACCATTCTTCGTTTTTTCTATGACCTGTAATGAACTATATCCGTCTCAAAATAGCTTTGCTTGAATTTTCCGGGGAATTTACTGTCATTATTTTACATCAAAACACTTGATAAAATTGTCTCTGTTCGCGTTTCACGTTTTGAGTTGATTCCCTTATATATTTTTTTCAGTTTGTTCCCGTACTATGATACAATTAATTTAATTCCGTTTTTTTTAAAGTATCGAGGCATTTCGTATTTTTTTCATTCCAATTTTTTAAAGTTCATCGTAGCTATAAATATGCTCTGGCAAATTAACCTTCAGGGATTTTTTTCAATTTTTCTGCGTCTTTTGCAGTCTGCTAAACTATATAATTTACATACTATATATACGTTCCTACATTCTGGTGCATACTGAAAATTTTCTTGTTTACTGATATCTAACTGATTGAACCAAATTTTTCATGGGTGTCATTTGAACAGTGCCGCGTGTCATGGGTTGTGTAAGGGGGAATTTATTTTCAGAAATGCTTTCTTCATTTTCTTTGGACATTTCACTTGGCTGACATTTTCTATTTTTCGGCATTAACTATTGGTAATTCATCGGCATTTTTCTTGAGTTTGACTAAAAGGGGATTTATTTTCAGCACTTCTTACCTCATTTTCTTGTGTCGCTTGTCGACGGCTTTCATTCATGTACTTGTTGAATCGATTAGCAGGTATTATTTGACTGTTTGTTTCTCCCACTGGTTGGAGTTCAAAATTAACGTGCGATGTCTTTTTTAAATTAGATTTTCCTTTCTGTCTGGCTAAGACTCTTAATTCTTTTCACTTCGGGGTTTATTTCTTTCTTTACTTTCGTATCCATATCAAAATCTTCTCCTATGCTTCGTTTTCTCGGGGTTAAAAATCCATTTTCTGCAATACTCAGTAATTTCGTATCTTCGGAGTTCACTATACTTTTTGCTTGAACTTTACATACATTCAAAAATCTGGGCGGTAGAATTTTGTCCTTAGGCAAGAAATTTTCATCCTTGTGATTTACGACTGTAGAAAAGTCTTATCTTTGGCGACTGTCATTCCTAGGTGCTTGGCAGATTCCAGCTTCCTGGTGGATAGAGCATCTCCCTTGGGTGATTCGTATCTATCTCTCAAACTATTTTCCCAATGATTTCCTATTTCTACATCGATCACCTTCCTTCGATTCCTTGATGCATTAACTGTTGCAATTTCCGTTCTCCCTGAATATGTCTGGCTACTTGCGGGAATATTTTCACTTTCAAAAACTTTCATACCAATTTTTCCATTTTTCTGACTATAATTTTCTTCATCCTCGCTGTAGTGCTGTATGGGCAATGTTCCGTTACATCTCTCCGTTCCTTCAGGCAGGAAATGCTCGTACCTATACGTATGCATTCCCACTTGTCGACTGTCACGTGTGACTATCGGTCCTAATGTACAGGGTGCGTCGGTTTTTTCATTTTCCATATGTGTCACTTTTCTAGATTCATCTCTTCTCTCTTTTCTTGGAGATGAAGTCACCATTAAATCCTCATCCTCGTTGTCACTTGTCTTGTTTTCGTTTTTTTCAGACGATTTTCCATATTCTTCAAAACTGTTTTCTAAAACCTGGTGTCACCATTAAATCACCGGTCCCTGATATCTCCTATTTGATTCGAAGTTGTACGTCTCGTTTCATGGCATGAAACTCTGTTTAAAATACTTCGCGGATTGTTTGGCGGCCCTCCCTCTTCAATTCTAGTTTTCTACAAATTCATCCAACCGTCATCATGATATTGACATCTCTTAATCGTTTTCTACTTCTTCAAATCTATTTTGCAACTCTCTGTTCGTCTTCCCGATTTGTTTGGCATATGTGTTGGATTTTCTTTTCAACTCGATAATTTCCCTGATAATACATTTGATTTTCTCTCCAATCAATTTGCACGTATGTTTTGTAAAAATCTAATCCCAGTGTTATTTCATACCACGATGATCATTTTCAACTATTAAGAATTCATGTTCCAGAATTTTTCCTTCCCTTTACTTTGATTGGCAATATAACCGGCCATATAATGCTGAAATTTCCTTGTCCATTTCTGAGGTGATACGGCAAATCATAATTCAATTTCATACCTCTAACAATATTAATATGAACCACTGAACTGGGATCTCCTATCTATGGATATATTCCTCAAAATTCCTGCTATTTCTAGGTAATTACATTTTTCTGTTCCTCGTCGATTAGTATATCTTCCTCTTGCCTCTATTTAAATGTTTTCTGCACCTTCATCTGAGTGTTTAAATGCCATTACATTAAATTCTGTTATATTTTGACCTTTCCATTTCCATTATGCATTTCCATAACTATTTTCTATTAGCTGTCTGTAATTTATTCTCCTAAAATTTCCTCGTTCATTCCTGCTTCTATGAGATTGAAATCTATTTTCTTTCGAATTGTTGGAAAATTCTTTTCTATATTTATTCATTTTTCCATATTTTTTAAATCGTTTTCCTTAGCGTAGTTGGAAAACCATTTTCCTGAATCATTCAATCTCTTATTTTGAAAACTATTCCTATTTGGGCAACGATATGACATATGTCCGACTTCTTGACATGTTAGGCATACGCAATTTTTCATATAACAATCTCCTGCTGTGTGACCTTTTCTGTTACAATGTGTGCACAATATTATATTCGCATTGAAAGTTCTGAAATTCATATTCGGTGTATTCGTAATTTGCTCAATTAATTCTTCTTTTTCTGCTAATGTGATGGCTTCTTCTAAACTGACAGGACTTTCAGATAAAACTTTTTTTCTAACAGGATCTAACAATCCAATTGCAAATTGTACCAATAAATCTTGCTCGTATTTTTGCTCTAATACATTGTCAATTCTATTATTTCCTGTGAGGTGCCTTATCTTTGATGCACATATTTTTAATCTTATGAAAAAATTCCTAACTGATTCATTCGTTTTCTGATAACAATTCAAAAATTCTTTTTGTGCTTCTCCAGGTAATTTCAATTTGCTAAACTGCTTCAATAATCCTTTTATCAAAAATTCTTTTTGTGCTTCTCCAAGTAATTTCTTTTTTCTATATTGCTTCAATAATCTAACTATAGAACTTATTTGACTGTCGTCCATTTTGCTACAGCTGCCAAATCCTCAATTTCACGAATAAAATCTTTGATTTCTGTGGTACCATTAAAAAGGGAATATTATCCAAAGTGATATTAATTTGCGGTTCATATCTAACCCTCGGCACTGTTGTCTGAGTTTCCATGATTTAATTATTTGATAAAAATCTCCATTGATTGAAAATAAAACTTCAATTGCCTTTTCGAATACTTCCTGAGTTTTTGATCGGTATAAACGCTATATATATTTATTTTCCCAATATCGTGCTTGCAAAATAACAACGATATTATACTAAACTATTTTCACAACTTTTTCTACTAGTTTTACTTCTGTTCAAATTAGTTTTTTCCCTGACAATTTTTGTAAAATAAAAATAAAATATTTATTAAAAAAAATTCAAATTCAATTTTGTTTGACACTTTTTTTTTTTTTCTGTGGAAAATATCATATATGCGTTAATGTACTTCCTCAATTATTACCCCACACCTGACACAATGATCACGCCTGGACTACGGGTGTTGTGAACTAACACACACACCTGTAATACCAGACATTATTCGTTAGGTTGGAAAAACAGTATTAAGAGCAATCGACTGTCTGAAGAGGGCGATACTGAAACTAGGTCTGGAGCGGCTCAGAACTAGTTCATTTCCTCTTAAATACCGGAACATGGGCTGTTTATTCAGGAAATACTACCGTTCAGAAAGTTCGAAAAGTTATTCAAAAGAAAATAAATAAAAGAATGCACTCATAAATGTTAAGAATGTATATATACATATATTTAATAAAAATTGACACAATTCTTCAATCGTCTTGGAAGAATGATAGGCAACAATATTCATACAATGAAAACGAATGTAGCGTATTGGCAGATAATTCTAATGCTTCACAATAGAAATAATTTTTACTAAAAGAAACAATCTTGAAAATCCATTGCTACAAACGGATAACAATACTTCTTTTTTTTGCGATCTTTGTAAACTTGAAACTATGAATATAACTTATAGACACATACATTTGAAAGGTTGAGTTTTTGCCATAAACATAAATACAGAAACAAACATGAGACTCCCTGTTTAACACTTATTCACTGGGTATTTTTAAACCCCGGCAATTAAAAATTTATTATTATTATTTCTTTTTCTCCGCGTCAATCGTTTTTTTAATTAATTCGCCCGGTATATTCGTATACAGTTAAGGTTTTCTAAGTGATCGTGAACCATTAAATTGCTGAATCCGTTGTATTATCTCTGTTTTGGAATCTTTGACAATTGGTGGAAACTATACTGTTCACCCCGGGTTTTTAGGGCTTCAATACTTGATTTGAATTTGCTGGGGTTTCTATTTTGCTGAAGTTCACTACACTGGTTTGGAAACTTTCATTATTATTGTACGATGCTTAGACTGACGTTTATACCGCACTTTTGCGAATGACATTTCTCCGAAATATTTTCGTATAATATAAGTGATGCCCTGAATGGGTTACTTTTTTTTGTTTTTAGCGAATTCTAACCTTACATTTGGGGGTTACATGGTCTTTGGTTCACTGTCGAACACCAAGAGGGGTTTGGGTTGACAGGGAAAACATATGATCCGGGAGAATGGCGGGAAGGGTTTAGTAGATAACGGGTAATTAAACGATAGGGTCTTTTTTGTTAAAAAGCCCCTTTTTATTTTATAATTGGATAATATATTTGGTAGCTGTCGCGCTATCCGGAATTAATACCCCATGTTTATCGAATTTGGCCCCGGGTGTTTGAAATATGGATATTTTTTTCTTTCGGTAGTAAATAAAACTGATTTCCTTATCTCGCTGGGAATGTACCCAGTAGCAATCAATAATCGTTGTTTACGCTTCTAGTTGAATGATTTATGCGTCCGGTCCAAAGGGATATTTCTTTGGGAATTATTTTTTAAAAGCATTTTTTTTTGTCTCCCGATAACAACGTATGGATTTACGAACGTATGCTTATCAGCTGTTTCAGTCTAGCAGGTGGTCCATATTGATCTTTACTGTTTATCAAGAATATTACGTTGTTTTGTATCGTAGAAAAATTTCTCTGTGTTTACGTGGCATAACAACATACATTTTAACATATTTTTCGTTTACTGTCAGAATTTGACTAAAAAAATTTTTTTGAATGTGTATTACATGAATAAAAATTTGTTTCATGCATGTTTTTTAGATAACTGTAATTATAAGTATGAAAAAATTTCATTGTTTATATCAATGTCAAACGCTCACCGAGGGACGTCAAACATTTGATTTAGGGGTTTTTTGCGGCCAAATCGTTCATTGTCCTTCATTTATTATACGCGCACTTTCGTACGGCCTCTCTTTGATAATAAGCTTCTACCCGCCGAATCACGATACAAGTGCCGCTGACGTTTGCGACCGAAAATTTAAAATTTCGCACTTTGTAGACAGCCTTTTATCACAGCGGTAAAGTGGTATGTGGATTCTGTCTGGGAAAAGTCCGATTCCGCCACTGCGGGCCCGTACTGCTTCCCCACTCCAAGTCCATAAAATACCAAATTATCTTGCCCAATTACAACAAAAAGTTCTCTTAGTGTGTGTTTTTTGGGAAACCGGTCTTTTCACAGCAACATGCCTTCTTATGGAAAAATGATAAATTTTGATTTGCACATGAAGATTACTACCTAGATAGACATTTGCATCGTTACTTCCCCACACTTCGAAATTTTCACAGCTGGGTTTCTTCGAACTCTCGGCTATGGTTTCATCTGTCTTCGTTTTTTATGTTGTACTAATATTTTATTATCACAGTATTTTTTTACAGACCATGCCCCCCCTCACATATATGGGTCCATCCACGTTGTGGTGAGATCCGTATTCCATCCACCCCCGTTCACTTCCGAGCAAGTTGATGCAAATTGGTACGTTTGCAAGATTGAAATCGTACCTCTTTTGGTATGAAATCAGCCTCTGAGTGCTAACCCCTTTATGTCGTATAGTGTGTGTTTTCCCGACTTGTGCTGTGTGTGAATGGTGGTACCTGACGGGTGCGTAAATGTAGGGGGGGTGGTGTTTGGTGTTTGTTAGATCTAACGTGTATCGGTTTGAGATTGGTTACTCATCTGACGCGGCGGAGTGGTTGCGTGTATTTATCCCTCTCTCTCAACCTGGGGTCATCCAGGTTCAGATGGATGTCCTGGATCACTGGGTTAGTATTTTCAATTGTTACTGAAACAGTATATTGAAAGTGAGGTTGAATTTATATTTAGGTTCTAGGAAATATTATTGTTTATCCATATTCCTGAAACAACCACAATTGGGGCTGGTGTTTGGGGGAAGTTATTCAAGTAAAGGAAAATCAAGTTTGAATTGATTAGCAACTTTCAATTTGAAAATTTCGACAAAATTTTGAGATTAGAGAAATTATTATCACAAAATGTAATTTTAGGCACCGAACTGATGCAAAGAAAAAATAAAATAAAATAAAATCATGCGTGTTCCCTATTGATATTTTTGTTAGTTCTTCCTGTCTAGACGCATCGGCTCGATACTCAATCATTGTTGCTACCTGAAAGTGAAAACAAACTGAGTTGATATTTTTTCCAATAATCTTGTTTTTTTTTTTGAAATTATCTTTAGCAATAATTAGGTTTCATTGTCTGCTTCCTTAATAAATTTGTTGATATGTTCGCTGCTGAAGACTTTTGATTTCTTTGCTTGATAACCAACGTTCTCCCTTCTGAAGAATGCAATAACCTTCGGGAACGTGGGTATGTTTACATTATCCTTCACTTAAATGGTACTTTTCAGCATACACATACGTACATGAGCCACAGGGTAGAGAACTTAACAATTTCTGATTTTCGTGCCAAATAAGCCTAAATAACGTAATAGTTTTGCTTTTTTTTTATCCATCCATTTTGTGAACAAATTATAAACGTTTTCTTACTTAAATTTTGATTTTTCTGGTGATAATTGTGCTGTAGCAGCAGCTGCTGCTGCATTGCAAATTTCGTTAGGCCCTTTTTTACACTCGCTTTCATTAATACTTTCCATTATTTATAATAATAATCGCGACCAAAAAGATGTAAACTTTCAAAGCAAACTGCCAATCGTTATTTCGTTGTTATGCTAATGAACAACTGTCATTGTGATTGAATATAAGTTTAAGGAGACGTCTAATGAGACCTGTCCTGATCACAAAATAAAATTTAAAAAAGAGTATGGTAGTGTCCATAGACAATAAATTTATATTTTCCTCAATAAAAGCCTTACCCACCACGGCTCAATTGAACCACAACTGGGGTAAAAGTGTGATAGAAGTTTAATGAGAACTTGCCCCAAACTTCACAACTCCCACAGTTGGATTACAAAAGAGTTTAAGAGGTGATAGTCAAAGTAACAGTGGAAATCCAAACGATGACTTATGTTCTCAGTATGGTGGAAGTTGAAGAGAGGTAGAAAAATTGCAAAGAGTGATATCATAAAAGAGAATTAAAGTTGAAATCATTAACATGATTAAATGAAACGTAAAAGTGAATTAGAGTAAAAAGGCTGAGAAAGTCAAATTTTCTTCTATTTTAAACGTCTATGAAGGAGAATATAGGATGATTTAAATTGACTTGAGTGTTGAGACAAAAGAATATTGTTGGGGTAATTCGTTACTAATGTGTGGTCTTCAAGAAAATATAATCTATTATAATTTTGGAACTGACCTCATGTAAGATTTAAATTTCTATTTGGACTCAAATTATGATTGTTGAATCTCAAGTGATGACCGAAGACAGATACTTTATTACTGTTTAAATGTTCCATTATACGAACTTTCAAAGTCTACAGGTTCTACCAAATGAATGGCTGCATCACAATCAAAGTGTTGATAATGTTATTTGTTTGAGAATATTCAATTCTTTTTTTATACTCAACCAACAGTAGAAAGAGGTATATTCAAGAGTCTTCGGATGTAACAATAGAAAGGGAGCCATTTTGTGTTGGTGGGAATGATTCGAAAAGCTAGGTATCACATGATCAGTTTGTGTGGGTTTTCTGAAGACATTGAAATCTAGGATATGACTATTTTTATGGATTGTAAGATCTAAAAATTTAATTTATTATTTGATTCTATTTCTAAAGTGAATTTTAAAGTTAGGTGTATTTGATTAATTTTGGTTTTAAAACATTTTGAGCAGTATCAATGTTACCATCCACAAACACTAGACAGTCATCAACATATCTGTACTAGTACAGAATTTCAGAATTGATATCCTGACAATGAATTTATTTTCTAGATTGTTCATGAAAATGTCTTGCTGGGAAAAGGGGTAAACAACTACCCATAGAAGACCTTCAGGTTGCTGATAACATTTTCATCAAATATAAAAAATCTTGTTAAAGGCAAAAATTCAAAATGGTCAATATAAAATAGTGCAATTGTCATCAACTTTACCAAGACTTACGGCCTCACTGACTAGTGGTGAAGTTTCCATTTTTTAAACAAAAAGTTCCACAAAAAAACAAACAACATTCAAAATTTGGTTTATTAATCAAATCTGAATTCTTACCGAAAAATGGGTTTGAAGATAACTGTTTTATAAGTTTGTAAAAAAAAAGAAGCTAAAATTGAAACTGGAGGGGAAATCACTACTGGCCTTGTTGGTATGTCGATCTTGTGGATCTTTGGAAGTCCATACAATCTAGGGGGAAAGACTGGGCTGTAGAAATTAATGAAAAGGAGCAGAATTTTTTGAAAAAAAAACGGAATGAATATTCAATGGAGTTTTATCTTTTTGATGAAGTTGTTAATGGATTTGGAGGTAGGAGTTTGAAATTGTGTTCTTAGAGAAAATTTTCTACTTTTTCAATGTAATCGTTTTTTTTAGAATTACTAGACGATTCCTTTTCTGCTTTGAAAAACAAAGGGTCTTCTTTTGGTTTTAATTTTTCCCCAAAAATGGGGAAAATGTTTGTGACTATGAGTATTCAATATTTGTTTTTATTTTTTATTTTATATAGAAAATTGTGAATATCATTTCGAATGGTCTTTTGACATTATCATCATCACAACCCACTTCTATAATTTTTGGGTTTTTCTCAGAAACGGTAACCCAAAGCAAATTTGAGCCCAATACAAAAATTTCCATTTCATCATCATCGAACACAATGTCAGAAAGATTATTTACTCTATCGTAAAAAATTAAATCTGAAAATTTTTTTTATTTCTCTGTTTGTTTTCCACAAATTGTGCGTTAATCGAAACTTTGAGTTTTTTTTTCACTTTGTCAAATTTAAGTTTTTAGCTATGTCAACCTCATCAATGACTTCTTTAAAGAAATTTTGTAAATAAACAGAATCAAATTGTCTAACTAAGTTATTTAAACATTTTAATTCAAGTTGATAAAGTTTTTTTGGAGAATGTTTACAAATTGTCTCTTGCGTAATCTTTATTTCATTTCTAATTTCATATCAATGTTGAGTTCCTTGAAATTTTGATTTTGCGAAAGTAGGGGTAACCTGTTCCTTGATGCAGTTGTTCACGAACCAAATATCCTGAGTCATAATATAACTTATGTCTGACTGACAGCACTAAAAAAAAATATTTAGATATGTCATTGATATACCAGTAAGAGCGGATAATAAAATTTTAAAATTATTCTTTCCCAAACATTCAAAAAATTGGAAATATTTGTTCAGTATTAGAAAACGTGAATTTTGTCATTTTTTCACCAAATTCCCCCTATTGGAAAAAGTTGAATAAACTAAAACACTTCATTTTTCCAAAAAAATTGATTTTTTTTACTTATATCGAATCCCAGAAATTTTTAATTTAGTTTATCTCCCTTAAAAAAAGCTAAGTATGGAAACACGTGTCGGGGGTTTTGTAAACCAATTTTTTTGTGAAAATCGCAGTGAAGGTTTTGGGGAACACCTAGGTGCCCAGGGTTTTTGTGGGCTAAGTTGTGTCATGAAATACTAGATTCAGTTGAAGGATTTCGAATCTCAGATCTCTTAAATAGTTCAAATATAATATTGGAACCCACTAGAGGCATTTAACCATATTTTACATCTTCCATCCAAAAAAATAGCCTTGCATTATTTATTCTCATGGTTATGTTGGCTGTTCAACTCTTATTGGCATTTGTTGTGAAAAATGTTGTTAACCCCTTCCATGTGGATGGTGGTATGAAGCTTTTTTATAAAAGCACAAGCGATAGACTATACTATTTGGAATTTTAGAATACCTATAAAGAATTTGAAAATCGTGTTGATATGACCACTATTTCGAATTAACCGGAAAAGCGACTTTTCATTTGTCAATTGATACCCCATGCAGCCGGATCCCCAACATCAATTCCAAAGATTAAAAAAATTTAACAGCATCTTTGTTCCTCCTTAAAAAATTTTGTCCCAAAACCTTTTGGGGGTAATATCATTTAGTCCCTTAGGGGTCGTTTTTTTTTCATTGTAGAAAGGTTTTTTGGGAAACTGGGCGTCAAAATATACGAAACCAATCAAATTTCCAAAATTTTTAAAAAAAAAGGGGGCCTAACAGCTCCGAGAAACGGGGTAAATGTTTTAACTTGAAAAACAAAAGAAACGAATTGGGCTTTCCCCTATTTCCCTTTTGATATACAGGAAAAATACCCATTCAGAGGTTCTCGTTATGTGTTATTTCGTTTTCCGTTATCCGTTTTCCTGGTATCCCGTTATCCCGTTATAAGAAAAAACAAAAAAAAGCATATCCATCGTTCGAATCGTGAGTTGGGGCCAGTTCAATAAAATGAATGTCATCGGGTTCTTAAGCGATCACTTGAGAACGGGTGGGCCGATTTGCCAGTCGAAAAAAGGAAGGGAATTATTTTGCAGCCTATGGTTTGTCTTTACGGTTTCACCGTAGCGCCTAAACTACTCATCCCATTTTGTTTTAAAGAGGTTCAATCGATTCGTTATTATGGTCCGGGTAACAAGGGCCCTTTTATACAAAAAAATAAAAATGGCGGATGTTACATAACAAAGTGGGGGGGCTCTAGTTTTTTTGCTCCTATATCAAGTGGGGTTAGATTCGACTTCCCCCGGGGTCGTGGGAATGGACGTCTACCACGCGTGCAGGAAGCTTAAAGTTTTTTTTCAGCCGTTCCATCATGAAAATTTTTTTTTTTTTTTTGAAAGTTTAAAATTTGTGGTAAATCTTTTTTAGGAGACAATCCAGTTTGCCCCCGGGAAGGGGGGAAAATTTGGGTATAGCCCCGTTTCTATATTATCCCCATTTTTAGACCCATAAAAAAAAGGCAGGCAAGCATGGGAGTCAAAAGAAACAGGGAAAAATTTAGTTCAAAAAAAATATAATCTTAAATTAAATATAAAAAAAAAAAAAGCCCGAAAGAAAAAAAATTTGTTACATATTTCACCGTTTATGAATACCATAGCGCTTTCTATCGGCAGTTCAAATCAATGGGAAAAAAAAAAGAATCACCACCAGTTTCTGTTTCTATTGATTTTTTAATTTTAGAATTCACAATTATTGATTATTTCAGCAAGGTACAAATTAGTGCAAAAAGTAATTTAAAAAATCGCATGTACTGAGATACCTACCAAAAGGCCGAGTCGTTGACGGTCGTGCCCCTATAAAATTTTTTTTTCCGGATTTTAAAATTTTTCTTTTCTACTATCACAAACGAACATTCATGAATTCTTTCATAATCTTGAACTTCATAGCTAATAGGGAAAGGGGGGAATTTACTTTATTTTTTCCCCGAATATGAACAATTATTTTATCATAAATGTCCTAGTCTAGATTGTTTAATTATTAAAATCTATTACTTCGCTTCATATCTTTCTTTTTTCGTTGTCGCATAAAAGGGTTTAAAAAAAAAAAAGTTTGAAACAAAATAAAGATTTTAAAAAAACTGAACAACTGGAAAAAAAATAAAATAAACTAAAAAGAAAAGTTAGGCGTTGATTGTATCATCTCTTATTAAAAAATTTTTTTGATTTTTTTTTTTTTTAAATTTTCCCTGTTTTTAAAATTCATTGAAGTCTTCTGGCAGTTCACAGTAAAAACATTTAATTCAATTAAATGCCGTGGTCGTGTTGTCAACTGAAAAGCAAAATTATAATCTAAGCCAATCGAAAAAAAAAAACCCCGGGCCCGGTTTTTTAATTAATTATTAATTTAAACTGGAAGATTAATTTAACAAATAAACGGAATATCTAACTTTTAAAAACAAAGACTTTCCCAACAAAATGAGAGCAATCAACACCAACTGTTTTTTTTTTTATTTTTTTTTTATGGGGTCAAATTTTTTAATTTTTTTTATTTCAAGATCAATATAACAATTCATACTATGACAGATATAAGTTGAAGCAATTTACTTAACATTTGTCTTTAATTATAAAAATAAACGAGAAATATTTCAAAATTTTGTTCCTTTTATTTTTTTTTTTCCCCTCTAAATTTTTACACTTCCCCCCTTTTGGGGTGTTAAAAAATATGATAAATCTAAACTCATCTGTTACTAATTTTTGGGGGTAAGTGAAAATTTTAAAATTAAAAACTGGGCATTTTTTTTTTCAAAATATATTAATTAGAAAAAAGTTATACACTTTTAAATAAACGTACAAATGCCAAAATTTTTTTTTAATTGCATTAGTGCTAAATTGTTTTAAATGAAAGTTTCCCCAATGGTCAACTTTTGGCTTAGGAAGAATTAACTCAATGAAAAAGTAATTAATATATTAACCCTAATTTGAACAATCTAAACAATGATCTCTTTTAACCGACTTCAAAAAAAATTTATCAAAATGAGTTCCCGTTGAAAACGGACGTTGTTCGGTGGTTCGCACATTTTACATGTATCTGCTGATGGCGCCCTTTATCCTTTTGTTTTTTCTTAGTGTTTGGGGTTTAATTAATTTATTTTATACAAAATATAAAACTTTTTTTTTTTTTCTAAAAAAAAAAAAAATTTTTTTCTGATTTGTTAGTTAGATGAATGGAATTGAATTTTTGAATCAATAAATAAATTTTTTTTAAACTACATTTGATTCCCCCCTAAAGTTTTTTTTTTTAATTTCCACAAATTCAAAAAAACCAAGAGTTCTCAAATCGGCCCTAAACTAATTATATAGCGCAAATAATACTGTCAAAAATTTCACAATGTTATTTTTTTTATAGTTATTATTATTTAATATTGCGCAATTAATTTCGAACAAGCACAACGCTTAAAATTACATATAAAATATACGATCAGACAACAATAAATTGCGGCATATCTAATATTGCAATATTTTTTCAACTCGTAAACCATTAAAAGGTTGTAATTTCCCTTTTTTACACCCCCGAATGACGGGGTATAACCCCTTTTATGACGAATTAAAAAAAATTGAAAATTGAAAAAAAAAAAAAAAAATTTTTTAAAATTCCAAATTTTTTAAAAAAGAAAGGGAATGGTGCATAGGTTTTTCTGCCTACTAAAACGTATTGAAAAAATTTTAAGATTTTATTTTTTTTTTTTTTTTACTATTAACTGTTAGGGTTTTCAAAAGTTAGAATATGCAAAAAATGTGTTTTTTTTTCGAAAATATATAATTCTTTCGCTGGCAGTCTTCCCCAAATTTTTATTTGCTCCACATTTTAATTTCCGACAATGATCTTCAAAAAAGGGGTTTTGTAATTGATTACGCGATACCCATGAATTTGGGCATTTTTTTTTTTCCTTTGAAAGGGGTTTTTAAATGTTTGGCCTAAAAGTTTTTTTTGTATGTATTTTCATTTTGCAAAAAAAAAAAATATATATATATATATATATATATATATATAAAATTTTTATATATATATATATATTTGAAAAGGGTGTTTCATTTTTTTAAATTCAGGCCCCATCATAAATATATACCATTCAATTGACCGTTATACTTTAATTTCAATGCATATTTTAATCCTGACAATTGTTCTGTTTGATAATATGAAAGGATGTTCATTAAATCATCTGCGCTGAAAGATAAACTTTGTCACTATCTTGCATCGTTCAAGATAACATCTCATTATGTTGAAAGGAAACATTTTTAATTTTAAAATTGAATCAAAAATTTTTGAAAATTGAAAATCTGGGGAATAATGAAGGCTTTGCCGGGGGAAAAGTTGTTTTCAGATATTAAAAATAACTTGATTTGTAGATTTTCAATTTTCAAAAAAATTTTCTATTCAATATTCAATTGAGAATGTTTCCCTTTTTTTGGGTCATCAAAATTAGACATTTACGGGTACCACAAAACCCCTAGGATGTATGCATGATTTTTTATTTATCTAATAAATTCCCCGAAAAGAATGATTTTTGAAAATTTGAGATAATCCCAAAAAAAATTAAAAACCCAAATTTAAAAAAATTGGGACTACAGTGTATTTTTTAATAACTTCATTAACTGGTAGCGGGGTTTTAAAAATATATATTTCTGAAACAATAATTTCGTGTTTTTTGGCATTTAAAATTTTGTTCATCAGCGATCCTAATCTATAGAGTAGGGCGGTCAGACATAATCTCTTTTTTCAAATAAAAAAGGGGGTTATACTACTTTTTTTAAGATTTGTTTTCATTTGAGTTAAATCCGATGTTCAATGGACTTTATTAATTGGAAATGGGGTTTTCATATGTTTCCAAACAATTGG
>JAFIRS010006657.1:0-34034 GCA_018342105.1 Gonioctena quinquepunctata | reverse complement strand
TTCTTGTTTACCGATCTGCACGACGGAAAAAAACAGGTGTCAGACAGTGGCGTAGTTGGTAGACTCCTGCCAAGAGGTTTATCAAAAACGTCGCCACCATTATTTTTATGACATTATGGAACATGGCGATCGACGTGTGGTGTTTTGAAAATTTTGGATTAAATTTTCGAATCCACGAACACATGTTCGAAAGCTATGACCTATTGGAACAAGCTATTGGTTGACACACCCACTACCATTTCAATATGGCTGCTGCTGCTCTTCGGCTATTGGATAGCGGCCGGCGGCTATCACCACTCCCACGACCTATCACAGCTCTTCCCACCCCCACTCTCAATCACACACTCCCATCCACAACATGGCTGCCACCATTACGACCAATCACAAACCACTCACCTCCAACTTTTTTCCCTACCCACATACACTCACCCCCCACCCCTCTCATAAAACCGCCATTTTTTCACGAACCCCTTCCACAACGAACCGCCCATGACCACCACCATCATCCCTACCTCCACCTTCGCTGAATAACCACCCTCTCACCCGCTCGCCAAAACCCACCCCAAAATAGGGGTTGCGCCAGTAATGGCATAGCATATCTTTTCCCAAGATAGGGGAAAAGTTTTTTATTTATGGTTTATGAGGGTTTTTGGGATCGAAGATCATGTTTTTTGGTGAATATGCAGCAACTCAGAAACGGTGGGCGCGTTCTGTGATCTATGTTCCCATCCGATTTTTGGTGTCAGAGATCATAATTTATTTGTCAAGGAATCAAGATGGCGGTTCTGAGATAACGGACGTGGTTTACAAATTATGGTCAATGCTGTATGCTATATGTGAGTGGAAAAGTGCGTAGTAGGTATTCAGTAGAACATCTCTACTCACCCCTCTCCCCAGTTGTCTTATAATGAAGATCGCACTGGACAATTTGGAGCAAAGTAATTCCATACGTTTTGACCAATTTAGGGTATCATCGATAGTAATTTCCAGAAGTTTGACGTAATCTCCCATGTGAATACTTGTTGAGAAGTTCAGACGATTTGTTTCAGCCTCGTCTAGTTTCAAGTAATTTGAAGAGAACCAGTTTTCCACTTTTCTCCCTACTGTAGCAATGGAAGCATTTGGGTTTACATCCGAGGAAGTTGAGTGAATCAATGTTGAATCATCAGCGAATAGTATACAAGTGATTGATTGCATTTGGTGAAAAAAGTCATTGATATAAACAATTAACAACGGAGCCCTGAGGAACACCGTGTATTATACGCTTCAAAGTTGGAAATGCTTAAATTTGAGCTAACACACTGCTTTCTATTTGGCAAATATGATTCAAAAAGCTCTGATACCATAACGGTGGAGCTTTTCGATCAGTATTTCATTATTAACACAGTCGAAGGCCTTGCTAAGATCGCACAGGATCATGGATGTCTGCTGACCGCCCTCAAGGCCCTCCACTATGCCATCCACCACTCTGGAGAACGCCTGTATGGTTGATGATTTGAGATGGGACGAAAATCATCAGGTGTATTGAAATCACCTGTTTTGTGGATTGAATAACTTTGCTACATTTGAATATATTGGGAAAGACCCCCTCGGCTATTCATGCATTGTATAGTTTCGCTGGTGGTAAAGCTAGTGAATCAATGGAACTCTTCAAAATTTCAGTGTTTATTTCAAATACCATTAGCATTTTTTAATGACGAAACTGCAGAAATAAGTTCGTGTACTGAAATAGGTTTCAGGAGGGGAACAGAATCTAGGGTAATTGGAATTTTTTCGAATAATTTAAAAAATTCAAATTACCAATTGGAACCATTTCTTTTATTGTTTCAGCTATGTTAGAAAAAAATGTGTTAAACTCGACAACTTCTATTGAGCTAACAATGTTCTTTTTGTTTGAATGGTTTCTTTCATGATTCATCAATTTCCAAGAGTCCCTTACTCATTTGCTTGAATTCATCAAGTAGTTATCATAAGCTTCTCTTCTTGTTATTTTCATACTCTTCCTGTTTTCCTGACGCATTAATTTGTATATTTCATAATCAATTGGATCTTTTGAGACGTTGCTTATTACTTTGGTCGCTTCTACATTATTTCTCTTTTTTTTTATCATTTAACTGGTGGCTTATTGAGTAAATATTATTTTTTCATTGGAAAGTGATCTTTCAAGATACTCAAGGTATAGGTTATGTATTCGGCGAGTTGATTGATCCACGCGGCATTTGTCTGCGTCTTGCTAATAATTTGATTCCATTTAAATTCTATTGAGGCCTGCCTGAAACACTCAATTGCTTCATTTGTAGTAGTCCTCCTACTCACTGCAGTGTGGAACATGCTTGTTAGGTGTCGGATTTTGCAGTTTTTGTGATATCTGTACTAGTATAATTTGCCTTGGTGTTGTATTTTAGTTGTTAGCTGATAGGTGTCGTTTGGGACTTTTTCTATTTTATTTAATAATGTTTTGTTTCAGAGTATAATTATAGTAGGTTGAAGTAAATTTTGCCATGATGACTGATATCAGTTTTATCAGTTACTACATTGAAAAAAATCCAAATTATGTAAATGAAATAACTGAAATCAGCCACTTTAACCATTTTACTGGTTCTCGAAAAAAAATTCCTATCCCTACACTATGAGTACATTTCGAAGCAATAATTCCACGTCAACTTTTCTGTCTGTGAAAAGGTTGTAAGTGATTGTATCTCTGTACTTAACTTTCATACGATGATACTACAACACGTGAAGAACAATTGGGCAACAGTTCCGTTTTGCAGCAAAATAAAAAAAAAATTGCTGGACTTGGTGTAAAAAATATTCCCGTGGAATTGATCAGTGAAATTTTATCAATAATTTATAGGACCGAATATACGCATACAAAAATATTTACTCTTTCATAAATCAGTAGAACATAACAAACTGAGTATTTTCATTTCAATGAAAAACAAATTTTTCTGGAAATTGTACATGTTCCCAAATTTTTTTCAACATTCCATGGAATTGATATTTCATTTCACTGATCCTATAACACGAATTATTCGAATCGAAAATAATTCTTCAAAAACAACAATGAATTGAATTGAGAAGGTAGGTTTAATATTTGAATTATCATTTCTCAAGCCATAATGGAAAAAATCTACGAATAAATATGAGCAACGACCCCTTAGTGACACTTTTTTATTATCTGGCTTGAATTTTCGAAAAGCTCACAAAATCGATTGAATGCAATCATTACCAGAGTGCCATTGGATAAATTACATCATCAAGGTTTTCATTTCGGATAATTGAGAATAGTTAAATCTTATTGATTTTCGTTTTCTGAAAGGTCCCTCCACCTCTCGATTCCATTTCTGTCCGTTCGCCAATATTCAGCTGATAATTCGATTTTTGAGAGGTTCATAAATTAGGTTGATAATGAAAACTCACCATAATGCTGACTTCTTCGTTATTATAATGTGCAAAATCTTCTGACACTAGTACTTCCACACCTTGGGAAGTGATTTTTGTGCCCCGTATATTCTTTCCCAGTTTTTTCGTTGCTGTTATTTTGAAAGAATCGCTACCACCACTCTCAGTCTTGTCCCCTGCAACCATGGCTAGTGATAAAGATTTAGCGTTCAAGTAGCAGAGTGACATCATCTTGTTGCTCGCAGCGTCGTACTGGAAAAATAATTCGATGAATCCAACCAAAGGTCAGGAATTAGGAAAAGTTGCTCTGAATTGAAAATATATGAATATATATATATATATATATATATATATATATATATATATATATATATATATATTCATCCGAAAGGAGCGTAAATCTTCCTCGATTAACCTTGGAAGGATTTAATCTGGAATAATTGTACAAGAATCATCTTGAACGGTATCATTAATTCCACTTCTCAGATGAAAAGTTGTTGTGAACGGATTTTGCTGGTAGCAAAATCGATAACAAAATTTCAATAGCATGTGGGATCGTGTAATGTGGGATGATGGTAATACGACTCTCCTTCCAATCATGAAACGCAAACGATTGAGTTGAATTAATTCGTACTCGTTCAATTTGATTTCAAAGTATCCTATATATGTGTGGACCAAAACGCTCTGTTGTCCATGTTTCCAGGAACGAATGTAATATTATTGATAATAATTTTTATGGAAGAAACTCTCATTATGGCATGGATGATCAAGTGGTACTTCGTGAGAAAATTGATATTCGTCTCATCCACAATTCTATACATTCTATTTATTCGTTTTTGTACAGAATAATTTTGGAACCTGGTAGTCTGGAGTAGGATGACAATACAATGGAAAAATCATTGCATTGCAATTGGAAACATATATTCATTATGAATCGAATGGGCAGTATCGACACTCGAGTTCAATTAGTTATATTTTACCAACAACTAATGTCAATAATATTTCAATATAACTTATGTCTTATTGTTTTACACTACAGTAAACATGAAATACGCACAATTCAGAACCACATTTACGATGAGCTTTTTAATATCGCATCGACTAAATTCAGTAGAAAAATATGTTTAAGAAGAATAGCGAAGAAAGTACCATTTTTACTACAGACATCTATTGAGAAACTACACCCACTTTCAAAATAATGTTCATATCATTGTCTGAAGATACATAGTCAGTCAACCATACGCCTTCAAAATTGGAAACAAATGAGGTTCATCCCCAAAAATATTAAATATCCGCGTGAGATGAAACAAATTCAGAAGGGTTATATTGGAATGATTACAATATTTTTGTAGTTCTGTTTTTTGCCTCCTGCCTTCCCATTCGAATTTAACTATTTAATATCGTCGATAGTGAAATTTCATGTTTTTTCGTGGTATGTCATTATTAGGTGATCGTCGACTGTTTTTTGTGTGAACTTCAGTACTATATAAACTTCCATAAGACAAATAACATTGGATTTGTGAGAAAAATTTGGAAGGATGGTAAGAACGAAATATAATTTTCTTTGAGATATTGGGGAATTACTGATGAGAAACTTTATTCAGAATTAAAAAATACAGAAGCAGAGTTTTGAATATAAAATAATATCAAGATGAAAATCTTGATTGAAGCCCGGGACTCGACGTGATGGCGCATTTGCTGTTTCAGTTGGAGGAAAACCCGGCAAAACCCACAACACCATCAGAAATCAGATCATCAACTTTCTCATAGAAAAGGACACATGCTCCCTGTGAGCTGAGAGAATCAATCTTGGCAGTCACCGAAGAAGGGCCAACAATAAGAGTTAGGGTGTTTGCAATATGCAATATAGTGTCCATTGGAAATGCTGCCGCTATGATTAGATATGGCGTAGATATTATAAGGAGTATTCATACCATCCTGAGCAGAATATTGGAATTACTGTTCCTAACCGATGCAATGTATTCATTCTTGTTCATGATTGTTCTCTAACATGATGATTTATTTTCATTCTACAATAAATTTAGGGCCCAAAATATCCCCAAAGAAGACTGTGGAGGACAGTCGAAACGTGGAGATGTACTGGAATCATCATTTGAAAAAAGATCATCATTTCTGATACGAACCAAATCATCCAAGAAACAGGAAACCTAATTTTATCTATCGGTATATATATATATATATATATATATATATATATATATATATATATATATATATATATATATATATATATATATATATATAATATATACAGGGTTAACTGAATAAGTGTAAAACATTTAAGGAGGTGATTCCTCATCGAAAAAAATAGGATCTTTCATATAAAAAACTTCATTGGAGCATCCCTTGTTAAGATACAGCCCCTTAAAGGGGGTACATAAAATTTGTATAACAATTTTTTTCACAAGCACTGAAAAAGTTACAATATTGAAATTAACCTGACGTTTTGTACTACCAAAAAGACACTTAGCCAGTAATTTATTTGGTTTACCCCATGGTTGTAAGGGGTGAAAAACGCAACCCCTAAAATTTATTTCCAATGTAACTTTTGTCTTATTATTTGTTTACCATTTGAAAATTTATTTCCGATAGCCTGTTTCATTCTAAACAAAAAATGTCTCCTGGGTTTTTTGCCCAAAATAAACCAGTAAGCAGCAAAACATTATTTTACGAACAACTGTAGATTGAGATGTAGATTGAGATGTAGATTGAGATGTAGATTGAGATTGAGATGTAGATTGAGATTGAGATGTAGATTGAGATTGAGATGTAGGTTGAGATTAGAGATGAGGTGGGTTGAGATGTAGGTTGAGATTGAGATTGTAGATTGAGATTGAGATGTAGGTGAGAATTGAGATGTAGATGTGAGATGTGGTGAGATGTGATTGAGAGTGATTGGGTAGGTGGGATGTAGTGAGATGTGAGAGTGAGTTGAGATTGGGTGAGATGGGTGAGATGTAGAGAGTGGGTGAGATGAGGAGGAGAGGATGAGGTGAGATGGGGTGAGATGTGAGAGATGGGTGAGATGGGTGAGTGTGTTGGGTAGGGTAGGTGAGATGGTGAGATGTGGTGAGATGGGTGAGATGTAGGGTGAAGTTGGGTGGGGTGGGATGGTGAGATGTGGTGGGTGGTGAATGGGGTTTAATGTGGTGAGATGTAGGGGGATGTATGAGTGGTGAGATGTAGGTGGGTGGGAGATGTGGTGAGATGTAGGTGAGATGGTGAGATGTGGGTGAGATGTGGGTGAGATGTGGGTGAGATGGGGGGGGAAAATGTGGGTGTGAGATTGGAGATGGGTGAGATGTAGGTGGATGTGGGGAATTGGGTAGAGGATTGGGTAGGTGAGATGGGTGGGGTGGGATGAGTGAGATGTGGGTGAGATGGGGTTGGGTGAATGGGTGGGGAGATGGGAGAGTGTGAGGATGGGCAGGGGGAGGTGAGATGTGGGTGAGATGGGGGATGGCAGGTGGGATGGGGTGAGGTGGGAGGGGTGTGGGTGAATGGGGGAGGTGAGAATGTTGGGTAGGGTGTTGGGTGAGATGAGGTGAGATGGGGTGAGATTGGGGGTTGGGTGAGGGAGGTGGGAATGTAGGGGTGAGGGTGGGGGTAGGTAGGGGTGGGGAGTTGGGTGAGGGGTGAGGGGTGAGGATGGGGTAGGGTGGGTGGATGGGTGGGGTGAGATGTGGGTGAGATGGGGTGAGATGGGGTGAGATGTGGGTGAGATGGGGTGGGGCTGGGTGGGAATGCTTGGGGTGGGAGTAGCGGTGAGGATGTGGGTGGGAATGCGGGTGGATGCAGGTGAGATGTGGGTGAGGTGTGGGTGGGTGCTGGGTGGATGTGGGTGGAGATGGAGGTGAGATGGGTGAGATGCGGGTGAGATGCTGGGTGAGATGTGGGTGGGAGTGGGGTGAGGGTGTGGGTGGGATGGGTGAGGTGGCAGGTGAGGGTGGGTGAATGGAGGGTGAGATGTGGTGAGGAGTGCTTGGGTGGGATGGCAGGGTGAGATGCGGGTGAGATGTTGGGTGAGATGCAGGTGGGTGCTTGGGTGGAGATGGGGTGCTTGGGTGAGTGGGGTGGAGTGGGTGGGGCTTGGGTGAGATTGAGGAGGTGGGGATGGGGAGAGATGCGGTGAGATAGCGGGTGGGAATGGGTAGGTGGGGTGAGATGCTTGGGTAGAGATGGGTGGGATGGCAGGTGAGGATGCTGGGTGAGAATGGGTAGGGTTTGGGTGAGATGTGGGTGAGGGTGGGGGAATGGGTAGGGTGGGGTGGGGTGGGGTGTTGGGTGGGATGGGGGCCAGGGTGTTGGGTAGAGTGGGTGGGGGTGTTGGGTGGGGTGGGGTGGGGATGGGGTGGGGTTGGGTGAAGTGGGTAGGAGTAGCGGGTGAGATGCTGGGTGGAGGGGATGCTTGGGTGGGGTGGGTGAGTGCGGGTGGGGTGGTGGTTGGGTGGGGTGGGGTGGGGTGGGTGGGTGGGTGGGTGGGGTGGGTGGGTGGGTGGGGTTGGGTGGGGTGGGTGGGTTGGGTGTGGGTGGGTGGGGTGGGGTGGGTGGGTGGGTGGGGTGGGGTGGGGTGGGGTGGTGGGGGTGGGGTGGGGTGGGGTTGGGTGGGGTGGTGGGGTGGGTGGGTGGTGGGTGGGGTGGGTTGGGTGGGTGGGTGGGTGGTGGGGTTGGGGTTGGGTGGGGTGGGGTGGGTGGGTGGGTGGGGTGGGGTGGGTGGGGTGAGTGGGGTGGGGTGGGGTGGGGTGGTTGGGGTTGGGGAGGGTGGGTGGGGTGGGTGGGTGGGGTGGGTGGGGTGGGGTGGGGTGGGGTGGGGGGGTGGGGTGGGTGGTTGGGTGGGGTGGGGTGGTGGGGTGGGGTGGGGTGGGGTGGGGTGGTGGTGGGTTGGGTGGGGGGTGGGGTGAGGGTGGGGGTGGGGTGGGGTGGTTGGGGGGTGGGGTGGGGTGGGGTAGGGTGGGGTGGGGTGGGGGGGGTGGGGTGGGGTGGGTGGGGTGGGGTGGGGAGTTGGGGTGGGGTGGGGTGGTTGGGGTGGGGTGGGGTGGGTGGGGTGGGGTGGGGGGTTGGGTGGGGTGGGGTGGGTGGGTGGGGTGGTGGGGGGGTGGGTGGGGTGGTGGGTGGGGTGGGGTGGTGGGTGGGGCCCGGGTGGGTGGGGTGGGGTGGGTGGGGTGGGGGGGGGGGGTGGGGGGGGTGGGTGGGGGGGTGGGGGGGGGGTGGGGGGGGGTGGGTGGGGGGGGGGGTGGGGTGGGGGGGGGGGTGGGTGGGGGGGTGGGGGGGGGGGGGGTGGGGTGGGGTGGGGTGGGGTGGTTTTCGTTCCCCATTCGGATTCGATTCAATTCTTGGGTTCAATTCAAAATTTTTTGGGTTTTGGGTTTTGGGTAAAGGGTGGGGGGGGGGTGGGGAGGGGAGGGGAGCGGGGGGGAATAAATGGGGGGGGGGGGGGTGGGAGTGGGGGGGGAGATAAGGGGGTGGAGGGCGGGGGGGTGGGGGTGGGGATGGGGTGGGGTGGGATGGGGGTGGGGGTGGGGTGGGGGTTTTTTGGGGGGGAGAGGAAAAGGGGGGGGGGGTTGGAGGGGGGGTTTTTAAAAAGAGATGGGGTAGGGAAGGGGGAGATGTAGAAGGGAGGAGATGAGAGGAGAAGGGAAGGGGGTGGTGTGGGGGGAGAGGGAGTAATGTAGTGTAGAGGAGGTGTAAGGGAAGGGGGAGTGGAGGGGGAGGGGGAAATGAGTTTTGGATGGGGGGATGGAGATGGGGATTGGGTAGATTAAAGTGTGGAGTGTAGATGTAGTTTATACAAACCCTGAAAAATGGGAATTCATAACCCTCGACGTGAAGAACGCATTCAATATTTTTGCCCTGGGTAATATCAAAAGTTACTGAAAGAACAGAGAACACCACAGTATCTACTGAACATCCTAGACGACTACCTCTAAACAGAGGACTGGATGTGGAAATAGGGAATATGAGAGTCACAGCGGAGTTCCGCAAGGATCGTCCTTGGACCACTCTCTGGAACGTGTCCTATTGATGGAGTTCTCAGGAAAAAGTTACCCGGAAGGAGTCCAGAGGCCGTCGCTTTTGCCCGACGACTTAGCTTTAATAGTGCGCGCAAACAGCGAATATGAACTGAAGCATAAAGCAGAAATCACAATAGAAATCGTGAAAAATTGGATGGAGAAAATGGTCTCACACTGGCAAAACACAAACAGAACAGTGGTCCTGAAAGGTCCTAGGAATAAGGACAATATAGTAATCCGTGCGGAGAGACATCGCTTCAACCAGTAAAACACCTAAGTACCTGGGAATCACTCTGAGCGAGAACGGAGACTACGGGGAACATATACGTGGAGCAGCAAAAGAAAACAGAAGAAAGAATAGCCACACTATCGGGGATCATCAAAATATCAGCGGACCTAGCAGCCAAAAAAGAATTTACACGGAGTAGTCAAATCTGTCATACTGGTCGGGGCACGTTTTATAGCACCCGTTCTAGAAAAGTAACATAAAAAAACCTTCGACAAAAGTAGAAAGAAAAAGCCTACTTCGCATCTGCAGCGCCTATAGAACAACGTCAACAAAAGCATTGAATGCAGTGGCAGGAGATTCCCTATACCTGCTAGCCAAAGAAAGACACAGACTCCACCTGAGGAAGTAAACCAACAGGCAAAAAATGAGGAAAGAACCAGAACCCTGGATGCTTGGAAAGAGGATTGGGAAAGATCGGAGGGTAGCCGAATGGACAAAAACGCTGATCCCAGAACTTGGGAAATGGCTGAAATGCGAACACCGGTGCACAGACTATCACCTGACACAAAGTCCTCACAGGCCATGGGGCTTCAGAACGTACCTAAAAGAGATTCAAGAGAGCAGAAACAGAGGAATGCAAATACTGCAGAGCATAGACACAGTAGCACATACATTGTTCGACTACCCCAGATGGACACCCAAAAAGGCAGACCTACATATAACAATAGGAACTGCCGACCTAACCACTGAGAACTCCGAAGTGATGATCATGGAGAGGAAAAATGGAAGAACATACATAACTTCATTAGGATAGTATGAAAACGAAAAACAAGAAAGAATAGATACAAGAACAGAAATACAGACCAGTACTGCGTAGATGATTATACCAATCTGGTGATTCCTGCGCAGTACCTATCGGAAGAGAGGGTTTTTAGTCAGTGCGAGCCCGGCATGCGCAACGAAGCGTATCCGTAGGGTTTTCCTCTCGAGATTGCAAAGATGTAGATGTAGATGAGATGGATGTAGATGTAGATGCAGATGTAGATGGTAGATAGCGATGAGATGTAGATGTAGATGTAGGATGTAGATGTAGATAGCAGATGCTAGATGTAGATGTAGATGTAGATGTAGCAGTAGATGTAGATGTAGAGTAATAGCAGATGTAGATGTAGATGTAGATGTAGATGTAGTGAGATGCTAGATGTAGATGTAGATGTAGATGAGATGTAGATGTAGATGTAGATGCAGATGAGATGGCAGATGAGATGTAGAGTATGCAGATGTAGATGGGAGATGTAGATGTAGATGTAGGGGGTGCAGATGTAGATAGCAGATGTGAGTGTAGATGTAGATAATGTAGATGTAGATGTAGATGTAGAGTAGGAATGCAGATGTAGATGCAGAGAGATAGCAGATGTAGATGTAGATGTAGATGTAGATGCAGATGTAGATAGCGAGATGTAGATGTAGATGTAGGTAGAGTAGATGTAGATGTAGATGTAGATAGTAGATGGGAGATGTAGATGGAGATGTAGAATGTAGATGTAGATGTAGATGTAGATGTAGATGTAGATGTAGATGGATGTAGATGTAGATGTAGATGTAGATGTAGATGTAGATGTAGATGTAGATGTAGATATAGATGTAGATGTAGATGTAGATGTAGATGGATGTAGATGTAGATGTAGATGTAGATGTAGATGTAGATGTAGATGTAGATGTAGATGTAGATGTAGATGTAGATGTAGATGTAGATGTAGATGTAGATGTAGATGTAGATGTAGATGTAGATGTAGATGTAGATGTAGATGTAGATGTAGATGTAGATGTAGATGTAGATGTAGATGTAGATGTAGATGTAGATGTAGATGTAGATGTAGATGTAGATGTAGATGTAGATGTAGATGTAGATGTAGATGTAGATGTAGATGTAGATGTAGATGTAGATGTAGATGTAGATGTAGATGTAGATGTAGATGTAGATGTAGATGTAGATGTAGATGTAGATGTAGATGTAGATGTAGATGTAGATGTAGATGTAGATGTAGATGTAGATGTAGATGTAGATGTAGATGTAGATGTATATATTATATATATATATATATATATATATATATATATATTATATATATATATATATATATATATACGGTATAAGTGGACCTCCGGCCTTGTTAATTTTGAGGTTCACTGAGACTCCGATGTCACCGAGCCTCCGAAATACGGACGCCCGGTAACCACCCTTTGAAAAATGTCGCATACGACATGTAACATAGTAACGAACACTTTGCCACAAAAATATGGAGGAGTCCAAGTTGCCCGATTTTCGATAGCCATTTAAAATTTAGTGCAGTCCCTCGCCGCTGACGTGCGCTGCTTATATACTTTGTTTATGTTATAGTGTTTGAAACGTATACTTTCGAAGGTCACTGGGCTTCATCCAATTTGGCAACACAGGGGATGCACACAAATATCATTCATTTTAGATTGTCATCAAGAAACATGTATTCTTTCCGCGCACGAACGAAATAAATTGTGGAAGCTGCAATTGCCTCCCAAATATTCGAGAATGAGCCTGGTAAATACTTTTTCTCATTGATTCCGCAATTTGTATTACTGCGATTACGTCAAGATTTATTCGGGAGTCCACTGAAATATTGCGATATTTCACCATTTCAGAAAAGGTACTTTGACAATGTAATACACAAATCACTCAAACAATTTCTCATGCAAGATTCAACAAAAGGACACCAAACTTTCGCTATCTTCTCAAGCAAAAAAAAATTAATTTCTTTCTTTCATGGAATGAAAACAATCTTCATGTAGAATCCCTACTTGAATATATTCTCGTGTGAGTTGAGTATTTTGTGAACCTGAAAAAATGCTTGCATTGTTTTCCACATATCAGAAAATCTATATTCTCGTGATGTGTCTTGTATTTGATTTGTATTATTCAGTTTCGGTTATTATATTGTGTACCACGAGAGTTACTGAATGAGGTTGCTTAGAATGGATAAATGATTAACTGAATGTAGGAATCTGGGGTATTCCAAGGTTCAAGATTACAGATAAATCATGAAAAATTTTCAGGTAAACGACTCAAATGAATTCAATTTTAATCAGAACATGCTACTGTTCAAATGTACAAAGAAAGGATGGAATTTTTTAGGTGTGTGACACAAGTTATGTTATAAAATCAGTAGCCCATTGTTTCAGAAATATACCAACAAAAAATAGTCAACAGAACATATACATATAGACACTAATGAATTGAAATAATCTATACATATATAATTACATGTCCTGACTGACTGATTCACTAACTTCAACGCTCAGACCAAATAACTCAACACAAAGAGCTGAAATTTTGATAGCGTATTCCTATGATGACATGAGTATATAACCAATTTTTTTTCAATACTCCATTCCTAAAGGGGGGAAAATCACAATACCGTTAGTTTTGAAGTTAGAGTCATGGAAACTGCTATTTTTGGCCTTTCCTTCTCAAATAACGAAACACGTTAAAAGGGGTAAAAGGGTTAAATGGGGTTCGAAAGTTTGTACTGGAGTACCCTTAGTTTTCGACTTGGGTTCATAAAAATTGGTATTTCAGTGTCTTCAGCAATCCAAACCCTAAAGGGTTCAAATGGGGGGTGAAACATTTCAAGTAAGGATCATGAAAATGAATATTTGAGGTCTTTTTACATATGAAGACATTTGTTTTCCGGTGTTATTAGAAATTCAACTACTAAAGGGGCGAAATGGGGGCTGAAAATGTTTATTGGGGTTCCGTGAGTTTTTGAGTTAGAATAATGAAAATTGGTGTTTTGGCTCTTTGTCACGAATAAATAAATTGTGTTTAACTTCATTCAAAATGCCATATCTACAGGGGTGGAAGGGGATTGGTGAATTTGTAATAGTCGTCACAAAGCATTACTTCCGCTGTCAAATCAATTATGCCACCCAAACGAGATAACGGGATAACAGGATAACGGGAAACGAAATCACGGAATAGCCTGAGCCATAAGCTAGATGAAAACATATGGAAAAATGCTAGTTGATAATAATATAACAATACAATAATATATTTTAGAAAGAAAACCTTATAAGTGAGAGTTCTAAATGAGAAAATCGAATGGAAGAGGAACTTTCTTTCACAGATCTTGAAAACTACTCAAAATTATTTATTTATATTACCGAAGAAAATTATTCAGTGTGTTATTGAGGATTTGAAAGAATAGGAAATAATGAAATTGAATAGAAATCATTATGCTCAATATATTCAATTCTTCTTGAAAGGAAACTCTTCTTGAAAGGAAACTAAGGAAAATAGATCCAAATAAACTGGGGTACCATTAAAAACACATTTTCGAAATTGAAAGTAGGTATCGAGAAGTTTTTTTTTTTTCATAATGAAATGATAAGTAATATCAATATATATTACTGAATCCTCAACCAATATTTCCACAGATAGAAATATTTTCGAAACCATGCGCTATGGGATAATATTTTTTTTTCCTTTTAGAACATATGTTGTTTAGGAAAAATCCGTGTATCGAACTCAATCGATTCGTGATCACATTCTAAAAAAGTTGTATTTTCCGATTTTTTTAACAAAAAACGGATATAAAAATAAAAACGGTTCTAGTTTTTTGGAAAAAGCTCAAAAACTATCGACTATCGGGAAAATTAAAAAAGAGGAGAAATTTCCTGTGATAATGTTACTCTCGCAACTCTATCCCAATTATTAATAATTTTAATTCAACGATGAATTAAAACAGGGCTTCGCGTGGGCGTTACGCTGAACTACAGCACCTCTCGAGAGAGCAATTCACATAACATATTTTTTATATTATTAAATATAGATTAAAAAAATCCGAAAAATTATTGTATTATGTATCATTGGAGAAATGTAATTTTGGGATTTTTTGTTTCATTCAATTTTGATAATGTTACTTGAGTAGTTTTTTTGGAACCGCCGATTTCATTAAAAACCGAATAATTGTTCACAGAATGACTCCATGATTTCTTGCTTCCTAAAGCACATTTTACAGTGTACTCGATTATATCACGCTATAAAATTGTTAAAAAGTTACTTAGTTTGGTAATTATAAATTTCTAAAGATAACAAAATATGAGAAACACACACAGTTTGTTGTATATGGTTGTTCTTATTTTTTGTACTACTCAAAAAAAATCAACGCCAATCAGACTTTGTTTATAACTAATTGTTGACTAAATAAAGAATTATTAATAAAAAAAAAATATTTTTTCCCATTATGTGGAGAATAACCAATTCCGCATTTTGGAAAAGAAAAAATTCTAAATATATTATTTAAATAATGAGAAAATGAAAAAAAAACAATTTTTAAAAGAATATAATGAACGTTGTGAAATGTCTTTGTCAGACGTAAAACTGATAATAATGTGGAATATCAAAAAAAATACAATGTTTATTCGATATCTCATATTTTGTAATTTTTTGAAATTTATAATTAACAAAATAATCAATTTTTTATCAATTTCTGCATATCATTGAGTACACATGTAAAACGTGCTCCAGAAAGCAAAAAAAAATATGGAGTCATTCTCTGAACAATTATTCGGTTTTTATAAAAACGGTGATTCCCACAAAACTACTTATTTAACAATAGCCTCCGATTATCAAAATTCAATGAAAACAAAATAACGAAATTATATTCTTTCAGGTGTTCAGCTGATACTTTGATTATTTTGAATTTTTAAATTTATATTTGATAGTATAAAAAATATTGTATTTGAATTGCTCTCTCAAGAGGTGCTGTACTCCTGCCGTAACGCCCGCGCGTAGCCTTATTTTCAACGTTGAATCAAAATTATAAATAATTGATATAGATTTCCGTGACAAAATTTTTCATAGTAAATAGTCTCGTCTTCAAGAATCTGTTTATTTCATCTATCATCAAGAGTTCTTGAGTTACTACCAAAAAACTAAGTTTGTTTTTATTTTTTGTTTTGTGTTAAAAAACTAGCACATTTTCGTCAGAATGACATCCCGAATCGAATGAATCATCGCTCATATATTCAAAAGGCTTGGAACTATTTTTCGCAGGAAACTCACTTCTCTACTAGACTATGATGACATGAGTAACCACTATGAAGGTTTTTTGATACTTCATCCCCAAAGGGGTGAAAATGAAAATACCGTTAGTTTTGAAGTTAAAGTCATGGAAATCTCTCCAAATCTAAATAATTTATTCATTGATACTCAGAATCAACCTTCAATGGTATAGTCTGAGGTTTTAATGGATCGCACTATTTAATGAGGAAGTGTAAGATATGAGCATTGCAGTTTGACTATGAGTTCAAATATTAGGTATGTATTGAGAGCGAAAATACATTTTTGTTCGAGAGGCGCCATTCGCAGTGGATCGCTACAATCACTCGAGAGCAGTTATGTCACTTTTTTTTCGAAATGCAACACATAAATATAACTGTTCACTAGTGGACGCTATTTACCAACTAATTGCTATCGACGGCGCGCGTTTTTATGATGTTATTGCGAGCAAGTGTTGAAAGTATAAATTTCAAAGTAAGTTTTAGAAATGTAACTTCAAGTCAACAGTTGAATTGAAAGTTGATTACTTCAGATGCTGGTGTTAAGAGTCAACAATTTTCTTTTTAATTTTCACTATTTACAAATATAATATAACATTCAAATGTTTTTTCGAATTTCATTGACATTAATATTCATTATACAATCTGAACAACTAGAAATATTCCTTCTGCACTGCCTTTGTTTTTTCTGTCATTAAGTATTCTTGTAGGAGGGATGGAATGAACAGTAGTGGCCGCCTTCAAAAGGAGGCTTTTGGCAATATTTTACTAATTATCCAGCGAATCCCCAATTGAATTTATTATTTAAAATTTCCATCGCCTGTGTCTTTTGATAGTTCTTAAGTTTGCACTTTCTTTTACCAGTAAAGTGACCAAAGACCAGCGAAAACAGTGACCAGTATAGAGCTTTGGATCTGTCAGTTTCAAGAACTCTCCTGGAATTTTACTGATGTATATATACCAACTGGATTTTTGGTAAATTTTGATAAAAAATAAAATAAGAGTGGTCAACCGTAGTGGAAGATCGTGGAACGTTAGAATTTGAATCGAGAATTTTCACTTTTAATGAAGACTAATAAGCACAAAATATACCCAATATAGTTTACTGCTTTCATCATGGAATACTTATTGTCTAGTATAATTTTTAGGAACTCTTCTAAGCCACTATTCCTTGAATATTTTCAGAATGATCGAAGGTAGATTATATATTCTCGTTATACGATACTACTGAAATAAATTTCATTTCAGAGTATGAAGCAAAATTCAAACTTTCAACTACCGGATAAACTTCTCAACAGGCCGTGTGATTTGTTATCATGCTGTGGAATTGAATATTGACTGAAAAATTGGCAACAGTGTCAGGAGGCCCAGTAAATACACAATAGCTTCAAAAGGAGGCCAAGTTACATAAACTCCCAAAAAACGTATGTTACATATACAGAGGAGGCTAACTAGCCTGAGATAGTGGCGGAGGCTGAGTGGGCTATTAACTGTTTGCTTTGTATAAACACGTGGATGCTTGGTGGGCCGAGTATGAAACGGAAGCTGAGTTGGTCTATATATATATATATATATATATATATATATATATATATATATATATATATATATATATATAGATATATATATATATATATATATATATATATATATATATATATATATATATTGTAATATAATGTGAATTGTGAAATTATTTTTTTTATTATTATTTTCTTACAAATATATTTTTTGCACGGCGTTGGGCACCAACTGTAATAAAATGTGAATTGTAAAAATAGTTGTTGATTAATTTTTCAGCGTTGTGCTTACAAATTGATATGATATGTGATATGAGATGGATAATTATTTTCGCCCTGTATAATATTTTGTAATGTAATAATAATTGCTAGCCAACGTCACCGTTTTCTCGTCACGTTGCTGCCAATTGTTTTCACCTTTTCTTACCACGACTAAACTCAGTTGGTACGCCTTTCGTCTCAGATAGCCGGTCCTGGCAATTGAGCCACTGCCCCGTCTTGATGTCAATTCCAATTCAGTGTTCATAAGTAAGAATGCAGATCATATCATTGTGGAAAATAAACCAAAAAGTATCGAAAAACAATTATTTCCTCTATTCAGGAAAAACTTATATTAACCTGGCCTACGATAGATAACTTATACTATGATCAGACAAATTTTTATAGACAATAATGAGAAACAGTGTTGTAAACAGTATATATAACCTCACTTTTTCATTGATGTTGGAAGAATTCTTTTATAGTTCAATACCAAGACAAAATAGAGTTCTTCAAATACGATATGAGTTACGTTGTAAGTGATTCAGTTTGTGATGTGCACTAGAAAATTTATACCTGGAGCTGAAACTGTCGCTGTTACAATATATGCCAAGAATCTGAAATCATTTTTCAGTCTACTGCTCTCAGGGACTCTCCATTACAAAAAGAACCATACAAATCCCAGAAATCAGCTTGGAAACAGTTTTATGTGGAATACATAGAAGGTAATCTTGTTTTCTCTCATTCATTTGTGTCGAAATTCTCTTGAAATTGAATTTGTTAGTTTATTTTAGACAAACTACCTTGTATCAGTGAAATTCTTGAATTTTATTTCTCCTAAAGTTTTATACGTATCGTTCTTCCCAAAAATTTTTCAATCTCCACTGGCTTTGTTTTTCCATCCCCTGGATACCATTTCTGTTTTGTCCATATTATTTGAATTTTCAAACTCGCGTTCTTTCTTGTCACATTATCACTCTTCTGGGTTATTTGAAAGAACTTATGAACTATTATATTTTACCTTTCTCAAAAACTATATACAATATTTGATGATAATTGTCTCTGGCAATTCACAGTTCGTAATTTTCCACTATTTCAAATCTTACATCTGACCATACTGTTCCCTGATTGGCTATTGTCATCAAGAAGTTTGTTGTTCTTCCATTGGCTATTTTTAGTTAGATACAATTTCATATACTGTATGTTTCAAGCTTATAATTTTGTTGATCACATTTAATTCAGAATGATTATGTGAATCTTGACTTTTTTGTTGTATTTTGAACAATTATAGGTTGTAATCATTTTGACAATGTATGAAAATGATTTGCATTATAGTATTTGCATATTTTTACCTATCAATATTATACAGAGGCTCCATAAAGGAAATAGTATCTCAAAAATATGTAAAAACAATATCTCATGAACTATTAATTATTAAGTAATTATTATTTTTGTGGGTTTTTATATGAAATTATTTCTTTTTTCCTTTTAAAATATATTACTGGTCCTTCATAACATAACAAATATATATATATATATATATATATATATATATATATAAATATATATATATATATATATATATATATATATTTATATATATATATATACTTATATATATATATATATATATAAAATTAGGTTTCCTATGGTTGACATGATCCAATAAAACCTGAAATGTTGATTTGTAGGTTTGAGAAAAATAGCCTTTTATAATCCAAAATACCAAATTTGTTAGTTATGTTTCACCTCAATATTCAATGAATCACCTTCAAGTCCATTGAAATTGTTTCATTTCTCAATATTTCATTCCGAACATCTAGATAGTACTGAGAATCTCGTATTTTACGTTACTGAAATTTGATTTATTCTGTTCAAAATAGAAATGGCAGGAATAATTTATGTAAATTATAGTTCCAGTAGGATGAGCAGAAAGGGGATTATTATTTTTAATAATAGAGAAATATGAATATATTCGATGATTTTTCATTTCAAGTATTCACTAATAAATATTTAATAATATCTGATCTAACAGGCATATTTTTCCTTTTGTAATGGACTTTTTTCATCAAATGAAGAAGTAGATTGTCATCTAAAAATTGTTCCATTATCCCATGTATTGAGTTATAACATAAGGATTCAATCTTATTTATATTATTGAATATAATAAATATAATTTTACCAAGGAAACAACCCTGTGGGACTCCCATAGACGTACTCAAGGATACGGATCTTACTTTTTATTATTTTCGAGTTCTACTCATTGTTTTCTCTGTCAAATATGAGTCAAAGCAATCATAAGAATTTCCAAAATTCCATATTGATGAAGTTTCCCCAATGAAAAACAATCAGTTGAAGGCCTCAGATGAATTCATAATAATCATAAGGATAGACTTTTCTTTCACATTGTTTCAAAGATTTTGTGTTGGAATGAACAAACTAATTTCTCAAAAATCATGCTGATGATTGGAAAACATTATGAATTACAAAAATTGATACTAATTGTAATTGTTCAGTCATTGCTATCTCAAAAATATTTGATAAGTAGTACGCTGATTGGTTTGAAATACATTCATCTAAGTTATTGCCTTCTGTATGGAGAGGTTCCACAACAGTTCCTAGCTCACCTGGGAAATATTTCTCATGAATTGAGAAGAAGAATTGATGAGAAAATTTGAATCACTAACGCCTTATGTGCACAACTTTTATATACCTATGTCGGTGGCTACTTCTTGTGTGCTGCTTTTGTTCTTCATATTTCTATCATATGATTTTTTTGAGTCGAAAGAAAATTCACATCTATCATTTGTTCCATTCTCCTATGATTTCAAATATAGCCTTATGAGTTATTTATTATACGACAAATTCTAGACGATCATACGTCAGATATGAGATACTCAAGAATGCCACTTTTCAAAATTCCTACGATTTATCAAGAGTTACAAGCATAAAAATTTATTATTTTTGCATCAATTTGCCCAGTTAAAACTATCACGGAAGTATCCATAATTCGAACTTTGCCGATCACTATTGCCTTGAGTTGAACACAAAACTAGATTTATAGGCAACTCCATCCATCAATCTTGGGGGACGCGGGAGAAGAGAACATAGAAAACCTACGAGATCATTCAACGAAGGAATACCTTCTTCCTTCGGATAGCCTTGTTGACATCAATTGAATATATAGAAGTTTTCTCGGAATGCACTCGATCTCTATTGCACAGTTGTAAAAATAAATCAGAATAGAAGCAAAACCAACAAAGCAGATTGGATTACTAAAGAAATAATCATAAAGGGGAAAACTTCAAATAATTTACATTGGCTAAAAAAAATATCGGAAAAATTAAGTGTTTATTTATTCATTTATTCAGTTAGAATACAGAAACATATAGACAAAAAATGAAATCTGATGAAAGCATATCATTAGACAAAAATTGAAAATATTAGCAACAACGTAGATAAACAAGAACACGCCTGGAAACTGGTATGAGACAAAATTGGGTGAACTAAAAGTTAATCAAATATCGAAATTATAAATGGTTATGAAATAATTGATGATGAAAAAATTGTTGCTGATAGTTTTTTCCGATATCTTTTTCAATCGTCAAGCTTGCAATAGAACATCGTTTTGGTATTGACCATGTTAAACCATATACTAAGTGCAATTTAAATATCACTTATTCCTGTTACTCCAACGCGGTCAAGAAATTATACAAATTATAGAATACTTGAAGAATTCGAATTCATAAAAAATAATAAAAAGCATTTTTTTCCAAATTGCTGAACCGCTCACAAATATAATTAATTCATCTACTGATTCGGTCGCATTTCCTGAAGAAATCAAATTTGGAATGGTAACGCCAATTTATGAAAAGGACTATCCTTTCTCATTGGATAACTATAGGCAAATAACAGTACCTTATATCAGTCTGGGGAACTGCAAATAAAAATATTATAAAACCATCGCAAGTAATACAAAACAGTATAATAAAATCTATATTCAGATACCAGTACCTCGTACCATCAGTATACTTGTATAAACCCAATGAATGACTCAATATAAAAAATTTATATGATTCCAAAATCTGCTTTAATCCACTCTATAAAAAATTCTGCTAAACATTCTAACCTCACATTCACACAAATTGACTATATTCATGATTATAATACTCGTCACTGTAAAAACTTATGTACTATTCCGATAAAATCAAACTCTGGTCGTAGGTCAATATTTTATCAAGGTATAATGACATACAATTCAATTCCTGATTACTTGAAAAATCCGCGTTTTAGTTTTAGTAGTAGATATGCTGAAGTAGTTCATGTCATTTCTTAGACACAAAAAAAATATTTTGAAACTCAATGGAACACGAACCGAATTAAATAATTCAATCAAGGTGCACCACAAGGATCTATACCATGTCCATTGGTTTTCCTTATGTTCATCAATGATCTGCCGCATTACATGAATGCTGATTGTCTGGTATTATACGTCGTCGACGTATCTGTAGCATTTCACAGTGAAAATGAACGCGAACTACATAACAAATTCAGCATTGGTGCGTCTCCAATCGATCAATACTTAATCAAAGCAAAATCATCCTTATGCAGTATTATATAAAAAACAACCGTATGGTCCCAGAAATTATTATGCGTAACACAACATTCATTACATCATAATTCACGGAATTTTTAGGCACATCCGTATGTCATTCTTCAGATGAAAAATATCTTCGATAAGCCCCAACTTATCAACATTTATTATGCCCTCATATATCCCCACTTATCCTATGACATAGTTGTTTGGGGTAATATGGTCTCATCTCAAATATTACTGATATCTCAAAAGAGAATAATACTCTTAATTTTCGGAATCAAATGCACAGACTCTTGTAAATCACTTTCATTTGAAAACAACATCCTCACTGAACCATGCATGTAGGATCATTTAAACACTATTGATAATCAAATCAAACCCTCTACTCTCCCGACAAGTGATTATAATCATAATTAAAATACAAGATACAGCACTGGTCTACAGATACCACAACATAGAACAACTCTGCTCGAAAATACCCCATTTTTTGCAGGGGCTCAATTATACAATAAATTGTCTCAAGACATTGCGAGGGACAGAAATCACCGTATAGTCAAAAATGAATTGAGAAAGCTTCTAGTCAGCAATGTTTCTACAAAGTTGAAGAATTTTTATTGAATGACCATGGTGTCTGAATGCATTCTGAAAGTTTATTTCCTTTACCCTTATAGTTCTGTCTTTCTCTGTATGCAAAATATGACCTGTGATTATCTGTTTGAATATAATCAACCTCAATCATCCCAACATTGGGTAATCTTATTATATGATATGCCCACATCTAGATATAATTCTCACGATTTATATATATATATATATATTATTAACATGTACTCTTTTTTTGACGTTCCAATATCATTTAAATATGATCTGTCTGAAGTAAAGGTTAATATTATTATTATATTTTGTTCCAGATTTTCTCTTCCTAAAATAAAAATGAAATTCAGTTTTGTTTACCATCTGGTGGTGTCGCCACCTTACAGGATATACCTGAAAGTGTAACTCTACTCCACACTCATTGACCGACTATGTATCTTTGAACACCATTAAAATCCTCCAACATGGTTATTGTCCAATTGTTCCAGATCAAACCATTCGAAATTCAACAGGGGATCACTATTTACGCGCGCACTCTTTATATATATATATATATATATATATATATATATATATATATATATATATATATATATATATGATTTCATGAACGTTCTGTTCAATCGAAAGAAATTAAATGAAATCTCAACCAGAAATCAAGATAAATATTAGACATTGGATGCGCTAGTCTCAGATCCCGGTTTCAGCTCTTAATTTCAATTATGATGGCCAATGATGTAACATAATCTGGATACTAACTAGCAAACTAATCCATTTGTCAAAGATACATCAGATTATTTTGAATCTTCAAATATCACAGAAGAGATCCAGTTGGAGAAATATTTCAACGACGGGAAATAGATGATGAATGAATAATTCTCCCACATATTTTCCACTCATAATATAAAAATATATCTTAATATAAAAATATATCTAATAATTTCCAAAAATTTTTCACTGGGGAAAATCTCAGATAATAATTCAGGCACGTGTGAAATCTGATGACAAAGTTTCATTTTATTTTTTTGAATATTGAAATACAAACCTGACTTCCTGAATAATAAGTGATGGAATCAAAACTGCAATAAAGCCATGCTCATTTGTAATTTTTTTCTTATCAATTAGTTGTGGTTAATTTTCCAATCATGATGAATAGTATTTCAAAATCAAAAATATCCAGATCGGTTAACGAAACGACAAGGACTAATAGTTACCTTCGATAAAATTTTAGAAGTATTCTGATCATTACCATAATCAGGGTAATCTTCTGTTATCGCAGGTAAATCTAGTGGAGGAAAAGGAGTGCTCGTCATATTAATGGTATCATGCATTTGAAGTATTTCCAAGTTTGGTTCGGAATTGTATCGGAGACAATCAGAGAATGTCCTGAAAAAATAATTCCGGTGATCAAAGCATATTGGTAAATTTTCGATCTTCAGCTTTATGAAAAGAGATAAAACGGAATTATCTGCAGATAGTACTCCATTGACTTCTAGAGGAATTATTTTTCTTTGTTATTTTGAATACATTTTTTTTTAGGAACCATATATCAACAGTCCTGAATTATTCGAGAACCCATCATTTCCTGACAGTAAAATAACAGCAATAAGATTGTCGATTCCAATCACAATAAAAATATAAATAATCATCTGTTATTCGAATTATAAATATGGTCAGAGAAATTTCGTGGGATTAGATCAAGAGGTAGTAGGGGAATTTCCAATTATACGTGTTTATGGTAACATATCTATAATGTTAACCGTTTCTTTGGTCAAATGCGCCAAAAGGAAGCAAGGATCACAAACATTGAGAGAGAGAGAGAGAGAGAGAGATATATAGAGATAGAGAGAGAGAGAGAGAGAGAGAGAAAGAGAGAGTAACCGTTTCTCAACTTGATTAGGTTTGTACCTTTTTTTTTCTTTCGGTTTCCAACTACATCTTTCTCTCTGGGAATCATAAACTCATTTAAGTGCTGACACGAATTTTCCTACGAAAAACCGAATAACTACCCATTTCAACAGTTGTTTTTTTCACAAAAAACATCAAAAGTGTAATAAACACAATCACTGAACAAGCATTAATAGAAAACTCTTTCGGAAAATATTGTTACATGAGAACAATAAGATTCATAATGTACGGAAAAAAATAAAAATGTGCTTCGATGTAAAAGTGACATTTATCGGCCAAGGGCACTCTTTGTGTTTTTTTTGCGAGTGCTAGCAGCAAATTTGAACGAATCCGATGACCAAGAATACTTGAAAAATATGATTATGTGGAAATTAATTCACGAACGGATTTTCTCGTGACGCTCATTCAATTCCAAGAGCGCTATAATCTGCCTGCAGGAGAAACTTCGAACTAGTTGAAATACTATCGTATCAAAGTCATGATAACAGAACTAGAATTGGGAAAATTGGAATAAAATGACAAATCGATGCTGGTGAATTGAAATCGATCAGAAATATCCTTTGTATGTGAATACAAATATATAATTCAATTGAACCTTATCTGGTTCAAAAAATGAGGTGACGTTACGAAAAACTCGATAACGGTATTCTTCTTAATGAAATTAAAAATGAAACGATTTAATCATACCTGCGAACTAACAAAATCATTTGTCTAGAGAACTGACCGAAATGGGTGGGAAATGGGTAGTGCTTGCGCTGGATCTGATGTGGCTTCACCGCCCGATAGTTATCGCCATCGCCCCAGACTGGGTCGTGAAGTAGATATATTTGGATTAATCTATTTGGGTTCGCAGTCATTGATTGTTGTCTGCAGGAACTACCATGTACTGATGTGGGGCAAATAATCCAATACCGGTGTACGAGTGGTTGACACCAATTGGATTTAATGAAATGTATCTGCTCCACAGCAAGCATTTGCACAGTAACCCCGTATTAAGAGGCTTTGCACGATTATTCATCAGATGTTATTCAATTTTCGCAGAGGTATTGTCCGAGAAAGTAGTTTGAAGCCCCTATAGTTTGGTGTGAGTTCACAGTGAGATTACCTGACTCAATCAAGACATCCCTGGGCACATGCAGAAACTCACTGGACTATGTGTAGCAGTAAATCGTAGCAAAACAGTGCTGGTTCCATTCACAGCAGAGAAAAGTACGAACTGATAGCCCCAACCCTGAATGGAACTCAGCTCACTTTTTCCAAGGATGTCAAATACCTTAACCTTATAATCGACCAAAGACTAGCTTGGAACAGTCATAAAATGAAAGTAATGATGATAATAATAATAATAATAATAATAATGGGTCTTCATTGTTACTGTATATCTTATCGGTTGACAACGATCTATTACACTCGGGATGTTCAACATAGTTGTTGCTCCACATAACCCCTCCAATAACAAACAGTTGAAAGAAAAAAAAATGTTACAGAGAAATGATGATAGAAATGACTATTTTAATAAGTGTATATTCAAATATATACAAGAACATAGCAATTCGCAGTTAGTAACATTCTTCCCAAGGCTACAGCGGTAACCTGGATGTGCCGCAAAGTTTTTGGAAAAACATGGGGTTTGAAGCCGAAAATTATATAATCATCATATCAAACGATTATCAAACCCATGGTAACCACATGTTGATGCCTCATTAGTATGGTGGCCGAGAACTCAACATTACTTGGCACAAACCAAGCTGCAAAAAGTGCAGTGGTTAGCCTGTCTCAAAATCACAGGGGCAATATTAACGTGCTACACTGCAGCATTAGAGGCAATACTGAACCTTCGTCCACTGCACTTATTTGTTATGAAGAAAGCGGCAATGGATGTCTCCACACTGCACCAGACATCAAACTCGAAGGCTGGAAATCTGATTGGACATCTGATAATTCTGGAAAATATTTCTCCAGAATCCAAGAATGAGCCATCAGACATGAAGCCAGCAAGGCACGACCTTGAAATGAATAATAAAGTGGTTGTTAACAACAAACAGGCCTCAACTAAGGGAGAATGCATCAGTATTGTACACTGATGGTTCCAAAATGGACAAAAGGGCTGAAATGGGAGTAACGGGCCCAAGTTCAAGGCTTCCAAAACCACTAGACGAAGCCCCAACAATTTTTTAAGCGGAGGAAAATGCTCCAGGGGGCAAAAATATATATTCTATCACATACCCAAGCAGTACTGAGAGCTCCAAAGTCACACACTTCTGAACCCAGACTGACTTGGGACTGTAAACTCTTCCTGAGACAACTGGCTACGAATAGTAAGTTCACACTGATGTGGGTACCACGTCACGAGGGAATCAAAAGCAACGAAGAAGCAGACAGCCTTGCCAAGGAAAGTGAGAAACATTAAACTTTCTGGCATAGAACTCCCCTGTTGTCTCTCCAAAGACCAATTCGAAGGAGAGTGTCGGCGCTGACCCAATCAAAAACTACTGAACTATGGTTCCAGCACAAAGACAAACAAAAAGGCGACGGAACCCATCGCCAAAGAAAGCTGAACAGATTCTCTAGTTGGACAAAAAAAATCTGAAACCCATAGATCAGACAGTGAACTGTGCCGTTACTGCAAAAACTCCGCTGAAACTGCAGAACACTCGCGTTGCGATTGCCAAGCGCTATTTGCAAGAGATTTTTTCGAAGGGGTTTCGGTAACGATCGCAGACATCGGGAACTCTGCTCTTAGGAAACTGATACGCTTCACAAGGAGTTTCGGAAGGCCAGGTCTTGAATAGATGAGGGGTAATATATACATATATATATATATATATATATATATATATATATATATATATATATATATATATATATATATATATATATATATTTATATATATATATATATATATATATAATGAAAAAGGAAATTGTGGCATAATGGACATATTTAAATTAAAGAAAAAAAGCATCCTCCAGCGAGACTCGAACTCGCAACCCTAAGCTTGCCGGACCTATGCTCTACCAATTGAGCTATGAAGGCTATACGAAATCGATACACACTCGTGAACACTTTACTTCCTTCAATTTAATGCGATGTTGGGAAATGAAATAGAAAAATCAAACGTACTTATCAGTGGCCGTCGAGGCTCGGTACCTATTCACCCAAACATCATCGTCGAAGTGACGATTTCAGTAGAAGATCCAGGAAGATGATCTCCAACCACTGATGAGATTTTAGCCAAATATAAGTTGTGAAGTGGGGAATTGCTGTCCGAGAGAAATTATGAAAAAGGAAATTGTGGCATAATGGACATATTTAAATTAAAGAAAAAAAAGCATGTTTGGGTGAATAGGTACCGGGTCTCGACGGCCACTGATAAGTACGTTTCATTTTTCTATTTCATTTCTCAACATCGCATTAAATTGAAGGAAGTAAAGTGTTCACGAGTTTGTGTCGATTTCGTATAGCCTTCATAGCTCAATTGGTAGAGCATAGGTCCGGCAAGCTTAGGGTTGCGAGTGCGAGTCTCGCTGGAGGATGCTTTTTTTCTTTAATTTAAATATGTCCATTATGCCACAATTTCCTTTTTCATAATTTCTCACGGACAGCAATTCCCCACTTCACTATATATATATATATATATGTGTGTGTATGGTGAGCCATACCCAGCTATTCGACACCTCTTGCGGAAGTTCAAATTTCACGTAAAATTAAAGGACCAAAATTGTTCAAAGTGAATAGTGTGTACCATGGAGAAACCACCTCATGATACAAAAGGAGTTACTGTACGTAAACCTGAGTAGAAATAATCTGATTTACAGAGTACAAAGGGAAAAAAAATCGTAAACAGAAGTAAATCTCGGTTGCCTTGCAGTCGCCGCATTAAGGAGACCATACCCTCTACTCTGCGATGACTGAATTGGAAAAGGCGGTCAAAATCATTCGTGAGGAGATCTTAACAAATCGTAGTGAATTGGAGAATTGTATTGAAGCCAGTGAAACCCGACTTCAGCTGAAAATAGAGGAGTTGAAAAATACGGCAACAAAACTAGAGAAAGAAAATAGTGAGCTCAAAGAAGAGGTGGAATACCTCAGAAGAGCACAAAATAAAAAAGAAACTGATTTTCGGGCTGGGAAAGAAGCGAGAAGAGGTTATTGCAGGAACTTTGTGTAAGGACCTCAATGACTTGCTCGGGGTAGAACTGAAAGAAAGCGATTTCAGCGACGTCTATCCAATTGGGAAATCGGAAAACTGTCCCATGAAAATTGAGTTTATTTCTAACCTCAAAAAGAAGGAGATTCTAAAAAATTACAATAAATTGAAAATAAAGAACATATCTATAGCCAATGACCTAACACCTGAACAGAGAACTGAGAATAAAATATTGCGTAAACATCTTTCTCTTGCCAGGCAAGAGGAAGCATATAGGGAGTGCTTCATTAGGGGAAATAAACTCCTTGTGGACGGAGTATCCTATGGAATAAAAGACTTGGAGAAAACTGATTACCTAGAAATCAAACCAAATAGCAATAATATGAAATGGCATCCCAGATTTTTCAATGCTCTTCGTGATTCTGCATCAAATTCTGAATTCAGCCATATAGCATACTCATAGTTTTCCTTGAATACTGATTGAAAAACAGCAACTTCATTGCATATTATAAAGAGGGCCATAAATAAGTCAAAATTAGAAGCAATAACACAAGTTTGATAAAATTGATCTATCAGTTATAATTGCATTGCCTGTTCAGTTTCTTCTAGTTGTGTTTTTGTGAAATTGCAGACAATACAAACTAAAGTAAATGTTTCAAATTACCAAAAAACATTTTAGTTTGATCAAAACTCTACCAACATGATGGTAATAACGAAAAAATTAAAGTGATAATATGAGTTATTTCAGTAAGTGTTCAAACTGCCTCCCTTCATGTAGAATACAGACATTGTACCTTTTTAATATTTCTCGATTCGTGATAGCTAAAAGCGACGCTTGCGATATGGAAGCTCAAACATTTGTGATACTATTTTTCAAATTATTTTGTCGACGTCGCATATAAACTGAATCTTCAATATATCCCCACAAAACGAAATCCAGTGGAGTCATATCTGGACTTCGAGCTGGCCATGGTGTTGGACCCTCATTTCCAATCCATTTGTCATCCAAATATTGGGTAATATATTTATATATATATATATATATATATATATATATATATATATATATATATATATATACAGTGCCTTCATTTCAAAACTTTCCACCCCTACTATTTCTTTTAGCAGGTAAAATTTCCTGTAGGGAAAAAACACGTAAATTGAGATATGGAGGGGGAAGTTTAAAACCAGTGCCAGTTGTATTTTAGGTTGAATCCCCCCACCCCTAGCTACCCCCACTTAATAACTTCAAATGGCACCCCCTATCTTGTAACACATCATTATAAAGATCTTAAAAATCCTCACTCAACCCCGTTTATAAAACTGAAATTGGTTGATCCGTTCTCGTAAATAGGGCAAAAAGAAAATAAATGATAACAAAATGCAGAATAAATCAATGAATTTATGGAACCGCTACCACTGACTCAATAACGGTATATGTATGTTTCTTTTTCATACAGAGTTTTTTGCGTTAGCTGAAAGTGAGATAAGGGCACACAGTTTCTGCTTGGCTTCAGTTAAAATTAAATGGTGAAAACATGTATCAGACTTAGTTATTCCTGATTTAAAACTGTTTGTCAACTGGTGTCAGTTACACTGACAGTAATACGAATCGTAATGGTGTACACTTTACAAGAAAGAACTGAAATTATTTTTATTTATGGTGCTGAAAATAGGTGTGCTCGTATGACAGCCCGGGTTTTTAATGAAATTCATGCAGGCCAAAATGTGAGTCATCGATATGTTCTAGACCTCGTTCAAAAATTTGAAGAGACCGGTTTTGTGTGCAACAAAGCAGTAAAGCAGCCGAGAGTTCTGACTGAAGCCGCACAAATTGAGATTTTAGGCCAATTCGCCATTGAGCCGACTACGTCAATTTCGAAAGTCGCTAAGTTAGTAAATATTTTAGTTGGTTCTATGCACAAAGTTTCAAAACTAAACAAGTTCTTTCCTTACAAAATGAGTATTCATCAGCAACTCAGTGAGGATGACTATGATAGGAGAATTGAATTTTGTGAACTAATGACTGCGAGAATTCAAAATGACCCGAATTTAATAAAAAATATTTGCTTCAGTGATGAATCAACTTTTTTTCTTAATGGCTTTGTTAATAAGCATAACTGTAGATACTGGGATAATGAAAATCCACACTTGTTTCGAGAGGATCATACGCAATATCCACAAAAAATAAACGTCTGGGCTGGAATTCTGGGAAACGAAATAATTGGCCCTATTTATTGAAGAAAATTCAACGGGTCAATTGTATTTAAACTTATTGGAGAATGTAATAGATCCACTCATAACACAGTCCTTGGAAAGCCAAGTTGATGAAGGAGACAACCCGCTCTTGGATGAACAAAATTTACATTTTCAACAGGACGGCGCATCGCCACACTACGCATTGCATGTCCGACAGTGGCTCGATCAACGGTATCCTGACAAATGGATTGGCAGAAGAGGCGCTCTGGAATGGCCGGCGAGATCTCCGGATTTGACGCCATTGGATTCCTTTCTCCGGGGTTATTTGAAGACAATGGTATACAAAACTCCCCCGCAGGACATTCAGGATCTAAGACACAGGATTACTGCCACATGCAGACAAATTACTAACGAAACATTTACAAACGTCCGACAGGAATTCGAGAATAGATTGTACTCTTGCTTAGCTACCAATGGTGCGAATTTTGAACACCTAATAAAGTAAGGTACATTTATTCATTGCAATAGCTATTATTTTATTTTTTATTATAATTCATTTACTTTGCGCCGTTTTTACGAAAACGGATCAACCAATTTCAGTTTTCTGAACGGGGTTGAGTGTGGATTTTTAAGATCTTCAGAATGATGTGCTACAAGATAGGGGGTGCCTTTTAGAATTATTAAGTGGGGGTAAGGGGGTTAAACCTAAAATACCACTGGCACTGGTTTTAAACTTCCCCCTCGATATCTAAATGGACGTGTTTTTTGCCTACGGCTAATTCTCCCTGCTATAAGAAGTAATAGGGGTGGGAAGTTTTGAAATGAAGGCACTGTATATATATATATATATATATATGCAGTGCCCGTCATAATGTTGGCTACATATGGGAAATAATTGTGTTATTGAAATTTCAAAAAATTCTAATGTTGGTTCGTTTCTGCATGTCTGACAACTAAAAATCCGTTGCGACTCATGTTCACCGATTTGGCGGGAATTTTAAAAAAGTTGTCTGTGTTTCCGGAAAATGGGTCAAATTGACAAGACATCGAAAAAATTTACTGAGAAAATGTGTTTGGAATCCAACGAGGACCCCATTCACCGATTGAACCAGAATAAAAGAGGAATAAAATGGTATTTAAAAAAAATACCATTTTATTCCTCTACTCTTACTAAGAAACAAAACACATTCTTGTATCATCTGGAAACAGCTTCAATAACCTAAATCACATAAGGTTGGGTCAAAACCAATGAAATATTTGTGGAATAGACATTTTGCGGGAGTTTAATTATGAAAACAGTCATACCCTGTATATTGATGCACATGATAGATAATGTATTATTTAGTTCTAATTACAAATATCAGTTGGTTCAAATTCCATTTACGGGTTGAGAATATTGAATAAGCTCATATGCATCAATATACAGGGCATGACTACACCTAGTGACAAGACTAAATCGTGTTTTCATAATTAATCTCCCGCAAAATGTCTTTTCCACAAATATTTGATTAGTTTCGACCCAAACTCATGTGATTCAGGTTATTGAAGCTGTTTTCAGATGAAACAAGAATGTATAATGTTTCTTAGTAAGGGTAGAGGTATAAAATGCAATTTTTGTTTCTTTTGATATGGCTCAAAATTGATACATGTGGTCCTCGTTGAATTCCAAACACATTTTCTCAACATTTGTTTTCGATATCTTGTCAATTTGACCAATTTTTCGGAAACACACCCCACTTTTTTTAAAATTCCCAAATCTGAGGTCACGTGGTATGTATATATATTAATGGACATAGCCCTCAGAGAAAAGTGCTAACCGTAGACACGTGTTTCGGGCTCTCGGCCCTCATCAGTACGGTAGAGAAGTGCAAGGATGAACAACACTTGGTAGAAAATGACAAATCAACGGATTCAACAAACAGAAGCCAGCCGCTCATTTTGTTTTTAACAGTCCCCTCGATATTACCCTCTTTCATATTTATATTCCTGGACTCGGATGTCACGCAAGTAGCTATAGCTGCCTCCGTGGTGACGTTGGTTGTTGCCCTGGAAGTCAGGGTCTGCTGACCGAAACCACAAATGAGCGGCTGGCTTCTGTTTGTTGACTCCGTTGATTTGTCGTTTTCTACCAAAAGTGTTGTTCATCCTTGCACTTCTCCACCGTACTGATGAGGGCCGAGAGCCCGAAACACGTGTCTACGGTTAGCACTTTTCTCTGAGGGCTATGTCCATTGAATTCCTTCCATTTTATATATATATATATATATATATATATATATATATATATATGGAAAGTATTTGCTGACTAGTTAGGGATATTAGGGTAAGCAGCAATGAAAAAGTAAACTCTAAGATTTATCCAAGCTTTCGGAAATTTTTATTTCCACCATCAGGAAGACTATAAACGAAAAAAAATGCGAAACATGCTTCTTATATCTTTGTTGAGGTTGGTTTCAATGATGTTAACCATATTCATCTAACATAGTTATACAAAAGGAAAAAAACCTTGATCAAGGAATGAAACGAAGTTCAAAGTTACTACAACCACATTAGCGTTGTTTGATATTATATAAATATAAATGTGTACTCTATGTGGTGTGACAAGTGAAACTGACAGGTTACGAATGGATCTCGCAATTATATTCAAGCCAAAGACACCTCACGGGTGTCACTTCGAATTAGTTACAGTGGTGCCAACTGTTGGATTCGTATCAACTGATGTTGCCAGGTAGCGGTAATGTTAAAAAAACTTTTATTTGATATTACATTGTTGTTAATTTTAATAGATATCTAAAGACAATTGATAAGAGTAAGTCTCACTCAAATGGTTAATATATGTTTTATTTTATTTATACAATTGTTTCCTGCAATTTCTACAAATGTTCTCTTAGATGTATGTGACTCTGTCGCTAGCACTTTCACCGAATCGTTATTAATCTGGTGGTCAAATGATCTTTGCTTTTAACCAGTATATTGTTTATTACAACCATGCTAAGGATTATGGATTACATTACATTGTTTCGCACTCGAATATGTATTACTTTGGAT
>JAFIRS010006656.1:0-34040 GCA_018342105.1 Gonioctena quinquepunctata | reverse complement strand
CCTGATGATCGTCAAGCGTGAAATAGATTTTCGTCGACAAAATGTATTGAAGACCTAGTGAATGCGATGTCTCTCCTGCATCAATGTTACGAATGATTTCTGGTGAGTACTCTCTTTTGAGAAACATTCTTCTTTGCCTCATTCATCTTTAAGAGTTTTAATTAGGACGGGAATAGAAAATCAAATAACTATCTGAATGAAAATGCAAATTTCCAATTTCAGATTTTTCTTTGGGTTAGGGCCTTTTCAGAATATATATCAGTTTAATTCAATGTCCAGCATGCTTTAGCCGGGAAGTAGTTGTTTTCTGTTAGACATTCAAAAAAAATAAATTCATTTCAATCGTGGATTTTCAATTCACAGAAAAATCTTTATCAATATTCAATTGAGAATGTTTCCTTTTCATTGTTTTTTCATGTTATATTGCTGAGAACAATCATTCTATGGACAAAGGATGCTTGTCTGTTCCACCTAATCAGTGCCTAGCAGCCGTTGTGTTGGTACCCCGTGATTGGGGAACCACACGACTACGCCAAGTCTAGCTACGGGCTACACAACACCAAATCAGAGGTACATTGTCGTCGATAAAACCGACAGGTTCAGCAACCAAAAAGCAATATATTTTTGGTAACTCAAAATTGTCATACAGCAGACATATTGTACATATGCAAAACTCTTGTAAAATATGTAAATAAACTAATATAAGTTTCGTATTTGTTCAATTGTTGTAGTTATTTACAGAAGGAAACATCATTTGATTTGCAATTATAATTGAGTAGGAAGTTTGAATTTTTATCCTAATTGAAAATTCTGGCGTCTATTCACATTTACAATTTCTTAAAACCTTTGCTTGAAACATAAATAAATTTGAAACTAGCAAGCGGTTCAAAGAACTCCACACCGCTGTCCACTGAATAGTCTGCATTCTATTACAATAGTAATTTGATTTACATTACAAGGTAAAGTGCAAGCACAGGGTTTTTAGTCATCTTTACTGGAAGCCAGGCGGTTTGTATGAAAACCGCTGTCCAAATAGAAATTTTCCCGGGATGCACGAACATTTTCAAACATTCATAAACGGTTAATGCGAAATGGAAAGTTTTGAACCTGACAATCATCTGAAAGGAGTTCATCGTAATGTATGTACACCAGAAATTGAGGTAGCGGTTTTGAATTCAATTGATCCACGATTAAGTACACTAAAATTAAACAATTTGAATATCTCACATATTCTTGTTTGTAAAATTTCCCATGACTTTTTATTATATCCTTACCATATCCAACGGGATCAGGCGCTACTTCCTGGCGACTTTCCATTACAGATGAACTTCCGCCAATGGTTTCTTCGAAAAGTGCATGAAAATCCATTGTTCTATAATGAAATTTTATCCACCGATGAAGCCATTTTTTTTCAGAAACGCCATCCAAAACTTTCACAATACTCATTTTTGGGCTGAAGGAAATTCACATGCAATCTTCGAATCGCGTCACCAGGAGCAGTTTTCCGTTAGCGTGTGGGCTGGAATATGCGGTGGTTATTTAATTGAATCCTATTTTCTTCATGAGAGGTTGAATGGGCATAATTACCGGCAATTTCTCGAAGAAAAATTGCCAGCTTTGATGAAAGATGTTCCCATTTTCGTAAGAAATCGACTTCGCACTTCAGTGCTCTGACACGTTAATATTCAAACCAACATTACAATAATCGCTGGATAGGTTGCGGAGGACCACAGTTCAGATCATTTCCTGTGGGATCATCTTAAAAAATTGGTTTACAGCACAACAATTCTTACTGAAGAGCAGTTGAGACATCGCACTTTCTTGCGAAACTAGTAGAAAGAGTATGTGTGTCCATGAGAAAAAAGCAGAGGCATGCATATCTCCAAGAGGTTAACATTCTCAACATCTGATTTAATTCATTTATTTGTGCGTTCAGCGTAATTTTGTGTTAGCATTCCAAAATGTATTAAGAAAACTTAGAATAAAAAATTATGTTGTACAACAGAAAATGCTTTTCAACCGACGAAACCAAAAAGGAGGAGGTTCTCTAGTCGACCCGTATATTTTTTTTTCCATCATTTTTTTTTATGTATGATCACGCATAGCTTTTTACTGAGGCGTTCGATTCCGATAATTATTTTTTCAGTGTACTTCAAAGGTGGTCCCATTTGAATTTAAAAGATGAAATCCACCCCAAAGGGTAGCAAAATGAAGGATATTGATCACTCACCCTCTGAATTCTGGTCCGTTAACCGATTCTATCAGGCATAACTTTGTACTGGGTTTTTAGATTTGGATGATTCTTTTTTTAATTGATAGGGTATACCTTATATCTAGATTTCGAATGGAATTATATACCCTCGCGGGTGGAAAAATAGGGGATAATTGATTTTTCACTTATGAACATTGGCACACAGATACGTAGTTGACAATGACAGATCGCTATGACATTATTTCTGTTCCACATCCGTCAAAACCATTATATTCTATGAGAGGATGGAATGATATAAAAAGTAATGGAATGAACTAACCAGAACAACAAAAATAATTTATATTACAACAAATAGTAAAAGTAGATAATCATATTATTTAACTGGTAATAGTTGAAGTAAGGTGGGTAAGTAAGTATTTTGGAAGTAATCAAAAAACAAGTGAGGGGTAATTAGTATATTTTAGCCATAAAAATTGAAAAATAAAAACTTTTTAACAAAAAATTAAACCGACGAAATACGGAACTGAGAAGTAAAAAATAAAATAAACCTTCTTAGTCTCAGTAACTAAGCTCCTAAACTAATGTAAGTAACTAATTTTGAGTCGGCGCCAAACAAACAATCAACGAACATCATTAAATTACTTCAAAAAAATTATCAGAAGGTCACCGCCTAACTCGATGCCATCGCCTTACCTAATTCATTTGCCTGTTTGTTTGGCGCCGACTCAAAATTAGTTACTTACATTAGTTTAGGAGCTTAGTTACTGAGACTAAGAAGGTTTATTTTATTTTTTACTTTTCAGTTCCGTACTTCGTCGGTTTAATTTTTTGTTAAAAAGTTTTTATTGATGTATGGAAGATGCGTACTACGTTTCACAAAAATATCTAAGGTCATACCAAAGTTTTTTTTTTAAACTTTATCATCCTGCGTAGTTCAAAAGTTAAGACCTTTAGGACATATGTTCATATGAAGTTTTTTTCGAGTGTCAGGGATTACGAATTGCAGTACTGCAGAAAACGGAAGGATACAAAATGATTCCATCAACACTCGTGCGTCAAATGAGACTATTGGAGTCTCATAAACATCGACTACAGCACCCCTTTTACCTCACCTATTAAGGGACCTTATGGATACTAAAATCTCAATATAGTTTCAAACAAACGTTTATTGCCCGTAGGTGTTGTTCGTTGGTTGTTTCCAAGCAAGAGTTTGTAAATAAAACCATGCATATGATTCGTTTTCTGAAACCATCCAGTCAAGTTATTTCGTAATATTTAGTGAGTGCCTGCCACATTGAAGATTTGATGGAAGTTACTAAAATGTCACCGTAACTATCATACTCTAGCGGAAGTGATTGTGATTTTTAAGTGATATTTAAGTGGAACAGAATGGTTACCGCAACGGTTATTTTCCACTTTCAAGTTTAAAAACCTTTGAGGTGATTCTACTTAATGGCCATAACGTTTCAGACACCTCAATTGACACTAAAATGTTATAGAACTGTGGGGTGGCTACCAGAGATGGGAATTACGGGACTAGAACCATGCAAATATGAAATGAAGTTATTCTTACTATATAGTGGCAGATTTAGTCATGATTACGTGATAACCACCGAGTCGAAGTTGCAGTATCAGTTTTCGTCACTATGATGCTACTTGGGATTGAGTTAATAGGTATATATCTACTACATTTCTGAATAGAACGCATTCCCCTGTTTTAGTGTTTTTGAAAAGGATCAGTACAATTTACATCAAGTGAGGCTGGTAAGATTGCACAGTAGTCAAAATGAGATTGTTCAATCGATCTAAAGACTGTAATTGATGTTTCAGGGCTAAGCTTACTGAGATGGCATACAACTCTACAGTATGGACGCTGGCTTCCTTGGGTAGTGCCCATGAATGCGATGTTCCCAAGATCGTGAATTCTGAACCAGAGCTTCCGAGGGTTTTTGACCCGTCTGTATATATATATATATATATATATATATATACATATATATATATATATATCTATATATATATATATATAACTTGGTGGTAGGGGTATTGATCAATAATTCTGTTGAATTCTGCTGCTACGATTATTCGATTGACATCCCCGTTTCTTATATCTTTCAATGTCTACAATGGCCTCTATGGGGGTGATTTTCCACGGTGGATTGCATTTGGACCGACACTTAGGACGCTTGGAGGGAAACATTGTATAGAGTCTGGACACTCTTTGAGACGCACAGCTGGTCGTGTTATCGTAGGACGTATTTCATACCTGACATTTTCTTCTTCATAGTGAGGTGGATAGTTTGGATGGTTCGGTTGTGCCCATATTCCTGTACAGTAGTTGGCAAGCAGTTGGTTCCTTCTGATATTAAGTGGTGGAATACTTGCTTTAGCATATGGGGATGCGTGAAGGCTCGTTTGGAATGCTCCTAGTTTGAATCTCAACGCTGTGCATTGTATTGTTTCCAACATTTTGAGTCTCGACCTCCGGGCTGACCCATAAACTATACAGCTGTATTCCATTTTGGACGCTATGAGGGACTTGTACCCTTCATTGTTATTTTTGATTTGAGGAATTGGTACGATTGGTACTCAATTTAATTTCATCAGGAAATACACCGGTATTGATGAAGTTTAGTATAGCATATTCCATAACTGGAAATACAGACTAAAAATTTTTATTATTCATTATATCGCAGCTAGATTTATTATCAAGAGTAGCAATTATTTTACTTAAGTCCATTGAGTTTTTGTAAAATTTGTAAATTCACTGATTCTATACCCAATTTGCGGAAGATCTATTAAACTATAGTATGCGGTATGTTAGACTTTATTTCTGTTATACTGTTAACAAAAAATGAGTATCTAATTTAACTACAGTATTTCTACCCAGCACTTCAATTTCTGTTGGTAACATTTCGTAGTTAGGTTTAATGAATGTTTTTGAAGTTTTCCACACTTTTCTGGAATCAGGTCAATGATCGATGAGATTTTGAAAATGTCCGAAATTCATGTCCAATTCGCAAAAAAGTGAATTTTCATTGATTAAGTCTAGTTTATTTTGGTTGTAGTCCCTGTATGTTCTCATGATTTGACAATGACCTGTGGTTATTTTTTTCAGAGAGATTGAAATGATATTACAATCAGTTATATTTGGAATTCTATGTACATTATAAGTAAGGTTTTCTCTATTAGTCAGTATGTAATCAATGAATGTATCACTAGTTAAAGTAATTCTTGTAGGTTCTTGGATGAGTTGCTCTACACCAATACTTAATATCAAATTCTCAAATTGAATGGCATTTCTGTTATTTTGATTGATTTCCATAATATTCATATTGAAGTCACCCACAATAACACATTGATAATATTGGTCCAAAATATCTTCAGCCCATTCTTTGAATGTCAAAAAAATGTTGAACTCCAAACTATAGTGAGCCCAGTAAGATAATTTCTCCATGAATATTTAACTTAATTATCAAACACCAGTAAACTTCATCTATTCCAATTTGAAATAAATAAATAAATATAAATATAAATATATATATATATATATATTATATATACAGGGTGAGTCAACAGGATTCCCGTGGTTCATTGCTCCTTAATGTATCACTATTTCGATTTCTTATATTTTTTTTGTCAAAGGGACCATCTAAGACCACCTTAAAAAATTATTTTCATTCATACAGGGTGCATCATTGATGCGTGGCTAACCAAAGTTGTTCTTTTTCAAATGAAACACCCGGTATATTTTCATATATTCCGATCGGCTGTTCCATTGGCTGCTCAACGATTTTTTCAATTTTGAATTCCGTTGCGGCGTTGCCGAGTTATTCAGAAGAAATCTATTTTGTAGACTTCTTTTCGAAAAATTACCTATTTCACATTTTGAAATATTTAGTAAAGATAATTGAGGAATCGTTGGTCGATATGATGATGTTCATTGAGAATACCAAGAATTTGCAACTAATTGTACAGGATGTTCGATACAACAACACAAACTTAGCCATTTTCAAACATCGGTATTTTAATATTTCCCAATGGAACACCCTGTATGTTTTCATTTAAATCAACTCCTTTTTGATGACTCTACACTTCTTATCTTTGACGTCATGTACCTTAAACAACCTGTTTCCGAGATATTCTGGTTTGAAGGAATTGTTCAATATCAAATCAACAATTCTATAGATTTTTTATCTACATGTTTGTTCTTAGAAAATACTGATACTGAATGGTGTTTCAATTATTTTTTCCATCCTCAAAAGCATTCTTGGCAACTCATGAATAACTATCATAGCAAAAGAAATTTTTAAATGTAACTATTTTTTCTAGTTTAGTTATCCATGACTACCGCTGAAAAAATGACTATCGAAATTTGTAAATAGAGGTAACTGTCAAACTACAATCCAGTTGTGTTGAAAATTATTGTGGCGTTATGAATTATCGTTTAGAGGACATGGTTAAAGTGGTGTATGCTTTGGGGGAAAGTGATGGCAATTGCTTACTGGCATCTAGATTATACGAACAAAAGTTTCCTGAGAGAAGACATCCAGACCAGCGAGCATTTCGAGACCTCAAAACAAGATTTGAGGAAACCGGAAAAGTATTTTACAAAAAGTTTGAACGTGCTTGTCCTGCAACGAATGATGAAAATGCTCTTGATATTGCATTGCATATTACCGAGAATCCCCATGTGAGTACACGTATTTTGAGTAGGGAGTTGGGAATATCTCAAAGTAGTGTTTCTCGGATGGTGAGAAAATGCAATTACCATCCATATCATATAAAGTTGATGCAAGAGCTGACTGAAAGAGATTTTCCAAAACGAATGCGGTTTTGCCAATGGGGTGTAGATAAAATCAACCAAGAACCTGATTTTTTTGAGTATGTTCTATTTTCGGACGAAGCCACGTTTCACAACAATGGCCATGTGAATCGGCTTGATATGCACTATTATGCAACTGAAAATCCTCATTTTGTTAGATATGTCAATCACCAACAACGTTGGTCACTGAATGTTTGGGGAGGTATCATTGGACGGCGTGTAATTGGGCCCTTTTTTTTCAACGGAGATCTCAATGGAAGAAAATATTTAAGATTTCTGCGAAGTCAGTTATCAAATTTATTAGATGATATTCCATTGGCAATAAGGCAGAGAATGTGGCTACAACAAGATGGCGCGCCTGCACATTACCACACTGATGTGCGGTAATACATTGATAATGAATTCCGTGAAAAATGGATAGGTAGAGGAGGGCCAGTTCAGTGGCCTCCAAGGTCACCGGACCTTACAAAAATTGATTTTTTTTATGGAAATACATCGAATGGGTTGTCTATCAAACTCCGCCTACAACTCCTGGAAATATGAAAGCAAGAATTCGTACTGCTTTCAGGGAAATTTCAGAGGACATGCTGGCACATGTGGATACTAATTTTCGAAACAGATTGAGAGTGTGTATTGGTGAAAATGGCAGGCACATTGAACATTTGCTGCATTAATCATTATTTTCTGTTGGATTCGAATAAATATGATTTTTATGCAAAGTTTAATTCCAAATATGATACCAAAGGTGAACATTGTCAATATTTTCTGTGGAAAAATATCCATCTTTTGGATGTAGAATATCTCGGAAACGAGTTATTTTAGGTACATGACATGAATAATGAAAAGTGTAGAGTTATTGAAAAGGACTTGATTTAAATGAAAATATATAGTGTTCCATTTGAAAAAATCAAAACACCGATGTTTGAAAATGGCTAAGTTTGTGTTGTTGTATCGAACATCCTGTACAATTTATTCCAAATTCTTGGTATTCTTATTGAACATCATCATATCGACCAACGATTCCCCAATTATCTTTACTAAATATTTCAAAATGTGAAATAGGTAATTTTTCAAAAAGAAGTCTACAAATTAGATTTCTTTTGAATAACTCGGCAACGCCGCAACGGAATCTAAAATTGAAAAAATCATTGAGCAGCCAATGGAACTGCCGATCGGAATATATGAAAATATACGGGGTGTTTCATCTGAAAAAGAACAACTTTGGTTAGCCACGCATCAATGATGCACCCTGTATGAATAAAAATAATTTAAGAAGGTGGTTCCTTCGACAAAAAAAATATAAGAAATCCAAATAGTGATACATTAAGGAGCAATGAACCACGGGAATCCTGTTGACTCACCCTATATGTATCACTATGCCACCTGTGTGCCGAATATTGGCATCACATCGAATTAAGTTATAATTATCAATGTCAATTTCAAAGTTTTCAATATCAACTGTTGTTCGTGCCTGTTGTTACACAATGAGGAAAGTCCCATACTGCCTGGCGTCTTCCTGTTGCCTAACTTTAGACTAGTTTCGTATGTTACCACGCATTCCAAATCCTCCAAAGGCTGACGAAGAAGGTGATAAGCGTTGGGTATATCCATGAAAACACATTCATTCCATTTAGAGCTTCGGTAACTTTTGAAGTCTATGAAAGGCATTTTGATTTGAAATATTATCTTTGAATCCGAATTGAGTATTTGGAAGTATGTTTCTTCAATAGTGGTGTAATGATAGACTCGTGGGATCTATGATAAAGGATAATAACGATTAGTATTAAATTTTCCGATTTCAAGTCATCATAATCCACTGCCTAGTTATTTTGAATTCAAAAAGACATTTTTTTCTTCATTTAGTTAATCGGTTCCAAGACAAATGATTTTAAGATGGATGTTGTTTCTATTTTGTAATTCTTATTGTTTTTTATCTTACCCGTTTAGTATATATATATATATATATATATATATATATATATATATAATAGTAACGTGTATTTCTCACAGATCAATATATAATTACAGGAGTAAGGTATGGCATGTTTTAATCAGAAAAATTAACAATGGTTTATCCACAGAACACAGGAATATACGTGGTTATTTTCTTGTTTATTTCTAATGAGCTCAATACATGTAAGGAAAGATGTAACAATATGTCTAGTAAACTCTAATGACGAAAAGAGAGAGAATGAACACGAGTTCACCCACAAAACACTTGGTCGTACGTGGCTAATTTCGTGTGTGTTTTTATAATTAGCTCAACATATGGGAGTTGTTACAATAAATCTTGAATTACGTAAGGAAGTGTGAACGTATTTCTAGAAAGGAATGTAGATATTATATATGTAATTAGATTAGAATTTTTAAATAAGTATAGTAACAATGACCAGTTTTCGCACATTAACATGTGAGATTATATATAAATGGAAATTACAGTTGAATAAGAATTTTCTCATTTCTTATTCCAAGAGAGCATTTATTGTCGATCGAGGGGTGGAGAGTGCAAACAGTTTCAGTTCTATTTAGCTTGCTGTTTTAATGAGTGATTTTATATTTTCTGGAACTAAGTTGAATACTTCAAGTTGAAGATATGTGAAACAATGTTGTCCAATTTAGTTTGTTAATTTTGTTTTTACAAGTTGTTTCTGCTTTTGTCTGGTGGAGTATGAATGACCTATGTGGTGTAATGAATTTTAATTTTTGTATTAGATTATTATTATGCTGAAGAAAAGTAGTTTCGGATCAAAATTTTTTGCTTTACTCTATAGTAGATCACTTGAATGTGTATTTTCTTTCCTGTACATAATTTTCAGGAAACGTTTCTGTATGGTTTTCAGAGTCTTTAGGTGTGATTTAGCAACTCCACTCCATCCAAGAATTGCATATTGGATTCTTGATTCCATGGGAGCAAAATATATAATTCTCATGTTATTCGTATCTGAAATATTACTCAAACACTTGAACCTACATAATGTACTGCGTCGCGATTTAGTAATTGTTGATGTGAGTTTCCCACCTTGAGTATCTGTCTATTGTTATTGTTACGCCCGAGTATTTGATGTCTCGAGATCATTCAATCTTAGTTATATCCGAGTTGTTTCCTAAAGACGAGCTTTTATATTCTGGTGGGTTATTTTAATTTTATGGGCTGTGAATGTGAGGAATTAGAGAATTTTTCTGAAATTGATGGTTAGAAGTTTCTGGTTGAATTATTCTATAATTTTTGACATATCAGTAGATATAGCTGCAACAGTTCGGCGACACTTTTTCACTTTTCAAAAAATTTCCCCAGATCTGGGGAAATTTCAGGAAAATATCCTCCGAACCCGATGGAAACTCCCATAAGAGCCTGTGTATTAGAGAGAGAGGGATATAGTGATTTTCCCCGATTTTTCCCCAGATCTGGGGAAATTTTCAAAAGATGCCAAGGTCCAACGTGGTCATTTTGCGACCCCAAATCAGATCCTTGGAGAACACCCATTTTACGTGCTCGAGGTCTATATTACCCTGGATTTTTCCTATATCTACTGTATTTTAGGGGTCAACCTGATGAATTTCTACCTTTTGATATGACTTTTTACCTTATTCCACATAGAGGATTGGACTTTTTCCCCAGATCTAGGGATTTTTTCATGCAGATTCATGTATTTCACATAGTTTTTCCCTAGATCTACTGAATTTTAAGGTTCAACCTGATGGATTTCTCATGGATGATTGACTTTTTCCCCAGATCTAGGGAATTTTTCACGTAGGTTGTGTTTAGATTAGTCGTTTCAGGTGGATTTTTAGGGTTAACCTGATGGATTTCTCATGGATAATACTTTTTCCCCAGATCTAGGGAATTTTTCACGTAGGTTATGTTTAGATTAGTCGTTTCAGGTGGATTTCAAGGGTTAACCTGATGGATTTCTCATGGATGATTGACTTTTTTCCCCAGATCTAGGGAATTTTTCACGTAGGTTGTATTTAGATTTGTCGTTTCAGGTGGATTTTTAGGGTTAACCTGATGGATTTCTCATGGATGATTGACTTTTTCCCCAGATCTAGGGAATTTTTCACGTAGGTTGTATTTAGATGAGGGTTCTTCGATTACGGTTGTTTTGATGGATGTTGTAAATCTAAGTGACGTATATTTTTTTTAAATTAACCCCACCTAACCAAACTTTGCTAACATTGTTATTATATGAGTGTTAGTTCCTTCTGCAAGCATTCAAGTGACGTATATTTTTTCAAATTAACCCAACCTAACCAAACTCTGCTAACATTGTTGTTATATGAGTGTTAGTTCCTTCTGCAAGCATTCAAGTGACGTATATTTTTTTAAATTAACCCTACCTAACCAAACTCTGCTAACATTGTTGTTATATGAGTGTTAGTTCCTTCTGCAAGCATTCAAGTGACGTATATTTTTTTAAATCAACCCTACCTAACCAAACTTTGCTAACATTGTTATTATATGAGTATTAGTTCCTTCTGCAAGCATGGAAACACGTCTATCATGCTTTTGAAAAACGTTGAAAACGTCTAAACGTCTGTGAAAAACGTCAGTTGAAAAAAGGTTAAAACGACTATACTCACATAGAAATAACGCTGAAAACGTCTGAACGTACATTGAAAATCGTTGAGAATTTGTAGGTGAGCACACATTTTCTTTGTTATTGAACCAACCTCAACCAATTTCACAAACACTATACTATGTAGGAGGTGAAGAAATAAAAATTTTTTTTTTTGTATACATATTTTGCTGAAATATAAAAAAAATATAATAATATATAGTAATAGTAAATGATAATATATAATAATGAAATCCGAGAATATAAGGTGTTCTTGAACTCTGCCCCCTCCACTGCTGCAACCCTCAGCGAAATCAATCGATGTCCATCAACTCTTGATCATGGATGGAGTAATGTCCCCAAGGTAGCGTCAGGTGCGATCCAGGACACAAGAATCTCTTGTCGTCTTCTCCGCTGAGAGCGATTTTTTCTTGTTCCATAGAAAACACCTGATGTTTTTCACTTTTGATCAATCGCTGATGGATATATTTTTGGTTGAATTTTCCAAGCAGGTTTCAAAGTCTTCGAATGTGATCATATTATCTACAACGGCTTTTTTCACACCCTTAGCTTTCTTTGTGGTTCCATAATTTGACAGAATTTGAAGAATTTCGTCTTTTTCATACCCTTCTTTTTCCAAATTGTCTTCAAGTTTTTCAATTTTGCCTAAGGGTGTGAAAACCTTAGTTGCATATAATTTTGATCTGAGGCCAATGAAATCGGTCATAAGATTGCCGTTATTTTCGTCCTTCATTATCCCTAGAACTTTTTTGTTAACTAAAGGTATGTTAAACCTATTGTTCTCAGGATAATCGCTGGTATCGAACATATAATGACAATCCTCACGAATTATTTCATAAACATCGGGACATTGTATTTCATATATAAGCGAATCAGTGTCTGTGTATAGAACGGAGCACTTATCTCCAAATCTTTTCTGCATATAATCATAGTGGAAATCGTAAATTTTTGTTTTGGATATTTCAAGGATACTAAAGCCTACATATATTGGTTTGTTGAAGTAAATTTAAGTCTTATTCAATTCAACAGCTGTTAAATTTTCATTGAATATGGTAACTGACTTAAACTCTGGTTTTGAGATATATGATTCCGCACCATAACGACCCTCCCACTTAGTTATCAGTTTCACGATATTTTCAACGGTTTTGCCGTAAACAGCATTATTCATAAGCTTAAAAAGATTTTTTTCGAAATTATTTTTAGAATTTTTACGTAAATTTGTATTCAAATCAATGTAGGGCTTGAGCCAAGAAGACTGCTCGAATTGAAGGACTCTATGGATTTTTCTGAGAATAAGACCGTTAGACAAAGCCTGTTTTAGGTTGACGTAATGAATGATATATTTTTTCTTAGGAAAAAGAGTTGCCATAAGTTTAGTAGCTTTAGCCGAGGACGATGTTGGTTTCCCGGTTTTGAGATTCATATGCTCAGGGCAGAAAGGTATATCCTTATGCTGATCATGAAGGTATTGAGGATATTCCAGATCGACTTCAAGAATATATCCTTTGTTGGATTCATCAGGAATAGAGGTAACATCAATGTTGGAATCGACCCACTCGAAACCTCCATAAGGAAGAGGTTGAGACATCGCCCAACCATACTGGTTATTTATATCGAAATACATGAGATATTTCTCAGTTTCGGATGGATTGAAGTCTGGGAGATATCGATTATTTGCTTTTGCCTTTCTTTTTGAACAAATTTGGCTGAGTCCACCTCGGATACCTTTCTCTATAAAGAGGAGCATATCGACATCTGTAAGGAGTTCAAGCTCCTGTTTGGTATGATATAACATACATTGCCAGGTATAACCTGGCAGTGTATATGAGTGGGCGGGGTCGAGTCCATAAGTGTCGTGACTACTATCGCGAAATTGTTCGAAAACATCAGCTAAGAGAAGTACGTCTGTTTTCAAGTATATGTCAACGTATTCTCCTAAATCAACACAATTGAAAGCAACCCATACGTTTTGAGCTCTTTCGTATAGTTTTCGTGAGCATGGTTTTTCGGTAAGAGTATTATAGAAATGTTCGATAGAAGGGAGAGTTGTTTCATCGAATTTATCAAAGGAATCAAAATAATCTTAAGGCATCACACCTTTTTTCGTAATCAAATCAATTTGTTCATTAGAGACCTCTGGAAATTGTGCTCTTAAATTTGGAAATTCTGGTAGATATGATGCTAATTTATCTAGAGAGGAATTTAGAAAACGAAAAGAATCGATAAATCTTAAATGAAAGTTTGTTCCTTCGATATGTTTAGTGAATGAAATATATTTTTCTTTCGTTATTGGGAGCAGCTCAATTTTTCCTTTGATTGCGGTGGCTATTTTTTCAATAATAAAATGCTATCATAGCCGCTGAGATTATGGAACACTAAGGAATCATTTTGCTATCATTCAGATTGAATTCAGATTCATGAGCAGCACCGCGATAATTTGTAGAATTATTATTATTATTTGTTGGAGAAAGATGAAAATGGTCTCTAACTTTTTATCGCCTAGAAAACGGTTTTCACAGATATGACAATGAGTTGCTTGTTGGAATGCAGTTTCCTGTTCCAAAGTCATATTCAAATTATAGACACAATTGTGAATAGTTTCAATTTCTTCCGTTAATTCCAAAAGTTGGTTTGCGAACCATTCCATCGAATTCTCCCCTCTATACGAACGGTAAAAAGAAAGGGTGTTGTCATACGAACATTTCACATAGTAGCCAATAGTAGCCGGGGTATGCAGTTGATATTTTACTCCTTCTTGAATTTTGGTTAAAATACTTTCTATGTCGGCATATACAATAAAAGGTACTTTTTCTTTGAATTTATAGTCTTTAAATTTGAGAATAGTTTTTTCACCAGTTGGCATTTTAATTTTACAGTCGTTCAGTTTTATACATAATTCAGTGTGATTTTGCAACTTTTCCTGTGATCTGAAATAATGAAGGCATCTATCACAAATGAATTTTTTTCTATCTTCTTTACTAAGCTGTTTGGAAAGGAGCCTGGATAGATCCTTGATCCAACAATAATGATAACGAATCGGTTTGTCATCAGAATATTGGTTTTGTATGAGAAGAAGGTTCACATGTTTGTCTCTTTTTTGTGATGTCAAGAAGGAAGGAAGGACGGAGAAAGATTTACCTGATTTTTTCAATGTATAAAGTTAACCGAAATGTTATTTTGTTTTTCGAAATTTGGAATTTGATGTATGTCATAGGGAACTGTATCCCTTTGAGCTTCAGAACTTCGGAATAATGGGGATATGATGATGTTCTACTCGAGTTAAATCCTTTTGATGTTGGATACAAGGCTGAAACAATTGACCAAGCAAAGGAGGCCAAGTCATCATTCATTACGTTAATACAGGCTTCTTTTCGCTTAATTTCGATCGGAAGTTCAATATATGATGATCCGATTTGTGGAGAGAATTTATTAATGTTTACCCCCAAGTTGACAATTTTTTGAAGTGCCCACCCGCTTTCTTTTCCACAGAATTCTTCAAGTTCAATCATTATGGGTTTCATCACATCATCATCAAACCATGAATCCAAGTCAGTATTATGGAAAATAGGAGAATTGGCAGTGGTGAAGTATTTATACTTGGTTTGAACTTTGTCAGCCTTTGCGAGTACAAATTGCCCACAGAACACAAAATTTACCTTTATTGAATCAAAATTCTTTAAAACGTTATGGATTTTTCGTTTGAATAGAGATTCACAATCGGAAAAGAAATGTTTAGTATCTTTATGGAAAAGATTGGAGATTGTTCCTGTTCGTATACGAGAACCGAACGCTGATTCACTGTCATTCCAATGAACCCGATGTTTAGCTGTCACATTCGAGTGTTTGAGTCCTGCTCCTTTTTTCTGTTCGTATTTTATTTGATTTCGCAAGGTTTTGACATTCCTTAGGGTTGCCAGCAGATGTTGTTTCTCAGCCAAACTCGTTGCCATTTTAATGGACTTATTGATCCTTCTGTATGCTCTAGTGCATTCTCGTAACCCGTTGAGGGTGGTTTTCCCATTATATTTGGTGGTTATCAACCCCAATATTGAGGTGATAAATGTCAGGACATCAGCAAAGTTCATCATTTTTTTTGAACACCTGCAACAAGAATGAGGTAATTAGTCAATGTCATTTTAACCTAAACAATATGTGAATCGCCAACTATCTCGTGGAAAAACGAACCTTGAGTTTGCTAGAGGAGCACCGAAAAAACACTTCTGACCTCTGTGAAGACTGGAACATGAATGACGAAATCAGACAGAGTGAAGACTTAAGTTATGAAAACATTTTGGTTGGGAGGAAGACTGAATAATAGAAGTGTCACGTGATCAGTTTTGAAAATGACAGAGTCTAAGAAAAACTCACCTTGAGCTAACTGGAGGAGCACCGAAAAAACACGTCTGACCTCTATGAAGACTCGATGAAGAATGACAAAAATTAGACAGTGCAAAGACTTAAGTTCTAAGAATAATTTGATTGGGAGGAAGACTGAATAACGAAAGTGTCACGTGATCAGTTTTGAAAATGACAGAGTCTAAGAAAAACTCACCTTGAGCTAACTGGAGGAGCACCGAAAAAACACGTCTGACCTCTTGACGACTGAATCATGAATGACAAAAATCAGACAGTGCAAAGACTTAAGTTCTAAAACAAATTGGTTAGAAGGAAGACTGAATAACAGAAGTGTCACGTGATCAGTTTTAAAATGATAGAGGCTAAGAAAAAACCTGAAGACTGGACGCTATCAGTTAAAAAAAAATAACTCACCTTTGAAGTTCTGGAGGAACTCTCTAGAAGACTTGGACACAAAAAAGTAGCAGAGCTGCTCTAGAGACACACGTCTTGTCTGTTCAGTGGTTGGAACAGAAATGAATCAACAGCAAACAGACCTATACTTATATCTTTTTCTGAGAACAAATCGGTAGAGCGAGACAGAACGACAACAGCGCCACCTGGTGAGTGATTCAAGAACTAAGTTCAGTGATGACGTCATTGAGTTATATAGATTTCAGCTGAGGTTCGATGGGGTGGCGGTCTAGATTCATATTTGAGATTGGGGGGTTGGAGGGGGTTGGAGGGGGTTTGAGGGGGTTTGAGAGGGTTTGGGGGGGGTTTGAGGGGGTTTGAGGGGGTTCGAGGGGTTGGAGGAGGTTCGAGGGTGTTGGAGGGGGTTTGAGGGGGTTGGAGGGTTTGAGGGGTTTGACGGGGTTCCTATAAACATGATTGATGTGGCAGTGAGTGGAAATGTATGAGTTTGACAACTGGAAAAAACTTGAGAAATTTCACTACCAACTATCATAGAAAAAATAGTCAAAATCAGCTGTGAAACGTCTGAGATATATCACACTATTGAAATTTTACCAATACCAATAACAAAAATATCAAGTCTAATAAGTCTGAAAATATCGTACTTTGAACTCACTACGGCAACGCTGTAAATACCTCGACACCGAGAATAATTATTAGCTATCAGCAGATTTTATACCGGTTCGAACTTGTGTAGCGCGGGGATTCCCAGATATTCGCTTCGATTTATTATAAAATATTTCATATTCCATTTGTTTCAATACCTTTGGATTACCGTGATCGATTCAAATTCGTTTGAGTACATATGGGAAATGATAATTCAAGTGATTGTTCATGGATTGAATGAATAGTTCAAGTTCCAGAGTGTTGTGTTCATTTTCAGTGTTGATTGAATTGAATATTATTTACAAGTACCTATGTTTCGAATGAAAATGAATGGAATTCGTTTGGGAAGGATAATTTCTGTAAATTTTTTGGAAAGTATCAATTCCGTGTTTAGAATGGATGTTTTTGGTTGGAAAATTAGTGTACTTATTCACTGTTGGAACGATTTTGTACTATTTTTCATTAGACTAGGGTTGATTTTCTGCTGTAGACTATGAATTACTCGTTTTTTCCTAGAAAATATGGTGTGTTATGGGTTGAATGCATGTGGATTCAATGCATTCGTGGATTCTTTCAATAGTTTAGTGGTCTTTTGGATATTTTATAGTTTTTTTTTTAAGGAATTGGTAATATTTGCAGAAAGTGTGGTGTATTATAGGTTAAATTCATAATTTTGACGTTTTCGTGGTTTTTTCAATAGATTGAGTGCGTGTTTGGTTATTTTCATACAGTGTGTGTCTATTCTGGGTTGAATTTGTCGCTGCAGAGGATGACTTATTGTTTTTTCTTTGAAAATATGAATGTATGATGAATCGGATGGATGTTTGCTAGGTCAGATACATGTTTTCAACGTTTCAGAAGTTTTTCGGCACATAAAAGTGTAATTTATTATATAAAGAGGATTATTTCGGAGGAGGGTGCGCCATCTGTTGGGCAGTGGATGAAAGTCAGTAGATAAGCTAGGCGGGTACGAGCCTAGTTCTAGCTGCGCTCAGGCAGCGGAGGGCCTGATCCAGAAACAGAAACAGCAAGCAGGTCGATTGGAGGTTTTCCCAAACCACCTCAAACCTATTGTGGTAGCCATTTTTCCAAGATGGCTGACTTTTTCGAAGATGGCTGACATATTTTCTCTTAGGGTAGCCATTTTTCCAAGATGGCTGACGTTTTTTTTCCACAGTTTTTTCTCTTAGGGTAGTCTTTTTTTTCCAATGGCTGATTTTTCCAATGGCTGATATTTTTCCAATATGGCTGATATTTTTCCCTAACAGTTGGCAGCCATGTTTTTCTTGGAGTCGCCATTTTCCAATATGGTTGACATTTTTCGAAGATGGCTGACATCTTTCATCATTTTGAGAATGGTGGCTAGAATTTTTCCCTTAATTTTTCAGCGGCCATGTTTTTTTCCTCTCAACAGTTTTTTCCTCAATTTTTTCTTTATTAGCAACCATTTTTTTTACATCGTTGTACCTGAGGACCCCTTTAACGAACCGTCTATGGCTGAGCCCAGGTGAAAACTCCGAACTACCACCTTGCCGGTTCGACAGAACCCGGTGCATCCGCCAAAACCCTATGCCGATTCGGCGCAGCTGGAACTGCGCTCGTACCCGCCTAGCTTATCTACTAACTTTCATCTATTGCCCAACAGATGGCGCACCCTCCTCCGAAATAATCCTCTTTATATAATAAATTACACTTTTATGTGCCAAAAACTTCTGAAACGTTAAAACATGTATCTGACCTAGCAAACATCCATCCGATTCATCATACATTCATATTTTCAAAGAAAAAACAATAAGTCATCCTCTGCAGCGAAAAATCCACTCTCGGACACCGTGGAAGTCTGAAAATCGTCATGCATGCACACACACCAATGGAAGTACCTCTCAAACGTTAAAAAAAATCATTGAAAAACCACGAAAAGTCAAAATTATGAATTTAACCTATCACACTTTCTCGCAAAATTAATAATTCACCTTCCGCAACGAAAAAACCACTGTGAAAACTATAAAATATCCAAAAGAGCACTAAACTATTGAAAAATCCACGAATACAATAAGAACATGCATTCAACCCATAACACACCATATTTTCTAGGAAAAAACGAGTAATTCATAGTCTACAGCAGAAAATCAACTCTAAGTCTATATGAAAAAAAAAATCTTCCAACATAATAAAGTACACGGTAATTTTCCAACACAAAAAACATCCATTCTATAACACTGGAAGTTGATACATTTCATAAAAATTTGCTCTTGCCACCGAAAAAACCACAATCAATTTAATAATAAGCCTGAACGCTCATGTATTCAACCAACGAAAATGCACAGAAATTATCCTTCCCAAACGAATTCCATTCATTTTCATTCGAAACATAGGTACTTGTGAATAATATTCAATTCAATCAACACTGAAAATGAACACAACACTGGAAATTTAAACAAAATTCTGGGAATCCCCGCGCTACACAAGATCGAACCGGTATAAAATCTGCTGATAGCTAATAATTATTCTCGGTGTCGAGGTATTTACAGCGTTGCCATAGTGAGTTCAAAGTACGATATTTTCAGACTTATTAGACTTGATATTTTTGTTATTGGTATTGGTAAAATTTTAATAGTGTGATATATCTCAGACGTTTCACAGCTGATTTTGACTATTTTTTCTATGATAGTTGGTAGTGAAATTTCTCAAGTTTTTTCCAGTTGTCATACCCATACATTTCCACTCACTGCCACATCAATCATGTTTTTAGGAACCCCCTCAAACCCCCCTCGAACCCCCTGCAACCCCCTCGAACCCCCTCCAACACCCTCGAACCTCCTCCAACCCCCTCGAACCCCCTCAAACCCCCTCAAACCCCCTCAAGTCCAAGTCTTCTAGAGAGTTCCTCCAGAACTTCAAAGGTGAGTTATTTTTTTTTTAACTGATAGCGTCCAGTCTTCAGGTTTTTTCTTAGCCTCTATCATTTTCAACTGATCACGTGACACTTCTGTCATTCAGTCTTCCTTCTAACCAATTTGTTTTTAGAACTTAAGTCTTTGCACTGTCTGATTTTGTCATTCATGATTCAGTTGTCAGAAAGGTCGGACGTGTTTTTTCGGTGCTCCTCCAGTTAGCTCAAGGTGAGTTTTTCTTAGACTCTGTCATTTTCAAAACTGATCACGTGACACTTTCGTTATTCAGTCTTCCTCCCAATCAAATTATTCCTAGAACTTAAGTCTTTGCACTGTCTAATTTTTGTCATTCTTCATCGAGTCTTCATAGAGGTCAGACGTGTTTTTTCGGTGCTCCTCCAGTTAGCTCAAGATGAGTTTTTCTTAGACTCTGTCATTTTCAAAACTGATCACGTGACACTTCTATTATTCAGTCTTCCTCCCAACCAAAATGTTTTCATAACTTAAGTCTTCACTCTGTCTGATTTCGTCATTCATGTTCCAGTCTTCACAGAGGTCAGACGTGTTTTTTCGGTGCTCCTCTAGCAAACTCAAGGTTCGTTTTTCCACGAGATAGTTGGCGATTCACATATTGTTTAGGTAAAAATGACATTGACTAATTATCTCATTCTTGTTGCAGGTGTTCAAAAAAAATGATGAACTTTGCTGATGTCCTGACATTTATCACCTCAATATTGGGGTTGATAACCACCAAATATAATGGGAAAACCGCCCTCAACGGGTTACGAGAATGCACTAGAGCATACAGAAGGATCAATGAGTCCATTAAAATGGCAACGAGTTTGGCTGAGAAACAACATCTGCTGGCAACCCTAAGGAATGTCAAAACCTTGCGAAATCAAATAAAATACGAACAGAAAATAGGAGCAGGACTCAAACACTCGAATGTGACAGCTAAACATCGGGTTCATTGGAATGACAGTGAATCAGCGTTCGGTTCTCGTATACGAACAGGAACAATCTCCAATCTTTTCCATAAAGATACTAAACATTTCTTTTCCGATTGTAAATCTCTATTCAAACGAAGAATCCATAACGTTTCAAAGAATTTTGATTCAATAAAGGTGAATTTTGTGTTCTGTTGGCAATTTGTACTCGCAAAGGCTGACAAAGTTCAAACCGAGTATAAATACTTCACCACTGCCAATTCTCCTATTTTCCATAATACTGACTTGGATTCATGGTTTGATGATAATGTGATGAAACCCATAATGATTGAACTTGAAGAATTCTGTGGAAAAGAGAGCGGGTGGGCACTTCAAAAAATTGTCAACTTGGGGGTAAACATTAATAAATTCTCTCCACAAATCGGATCATCATATATTGAACTTCCGATCGAAATTAAGCGAGAAGAATCCTGTATTAACGTAATGAATGATGACTCGGCCTGCTTTGCTTGGTCAATTGTTTCAGCCTTGTATCCAACATCAAAAGGATTTAACTCGAGTAGAACATCATCATATCCCCATTATTCCGAAGTTCTGAAGCTCAAAGGGATACAGTTCCCTATGACTATACATCAAATTCCAAATTTCGAAAAACAAAATAACATTTCGGTTAATGTTTATACATTGAAAAAATCAGGTAAATCTTTCTCCGTCCTTCCTTCCTTCTTGACATCACAAAAAAGAGACAAGCATGTGAACCTTCTTCTCATACAAAACCAATATTCTGATGACAAACCGATTCGTTATCATTATCAAGGATCTATCCAGGCTCCTTTCCAAACAGCTTAGTGAAGAAGATGGGAAAAAATTCATTTGTGATAGATGCCTTCATTATTTCAGATCACAGGAAAAGTTGCAAAATCACACTGATTTATGTATAAAACTGAACGACTGTAAAATTAAAATGCCAACTGGTGAAAAAACTATTCTCAAATTTAAAGACTATAAATTCAAAGAAAAAGTACCTTTTATTGTATATGCCGACATAGAAAGTATTTTAACCAAAATTCAAGAGGGAGTAAAATATCAACTGCATACCCCGGCTACTATTGGCTACTATGTGAAATGTTCGTATGGATGGAATTCGATGGAATAGTTCGCAAACCAACTTTTGGAGCTAACGGAAGAAATGGAAACTATTCACAATTGTGTCTATAATTTGAATATGACTTTGGAACAGGAAACTGCATTCCAACAAGCAACTCATTGTCATATCTGTGAAAAACCGTTTTCTCTAGGCGATAAAAAAGTTAGAGACCATTTTCATCTTTCTCCAACAAATAATAATAATAATTCTACAAATTATCGCGGTGCTGCTCATGAATCATGTAATATCAATCTGAATGATAGCAAAATGATTCCTGTAGTGTTCCATAATCTCAGCGGCTATGATAGTCATTTTATTATTGAAAAAATAGCCACCGCAATCAAAGGAAAAATTGAGCTGCTCCCAATAACGAAAGAAAAATATATTTCATTCACTAAACATATCGAAGGAACAAACTTTCATTTAAGATTTATCGATTCTTTCCGTTTTCTAAATTCCTCTCTAGATAAATTAGCATCATATCTACCAGAATTTCCAAATTCAAGAGCACAATTTCCAGAGGTCTCTAATGAAAAAATTATTTGATTACGAAAAAAGGTGTGATGCCTTACGATTATTTTGATTCCTTTGATAAATTCGATGAAACAACTCTCCCTTCTATCGAACATTTCTATAATACTCTTACCGAAAAACCATGCTCACGAAAACTATACGAAAAAGCTCAAAACGTATGGGTTGCTTTCAATTGTGTTGATTTAGGAGAATACGTTGACATATACTTGAAAACAGACGTACTTCTCTTAGCTGATGTTTTCGAACAATTTCGCGATAGTAGTCACGACACTTATGGACTCGACCCCGCCCACTCATATACACTGCTAGGTTATACCTGGCAATGTATGTTATATCATACCAAACAGGAGCTTGAACTCCTTACAGATGTCGATATGCTCCTCTTTATCGAGAAAGGTATTCGAGGTGGACTCAGCCAAATTTGTTCAAAAAGAAAGGCAAAAGCAAATAATCGATATCTCCCAGACTTCAATCCATCCGAAACTGAGAAATATCTCATGTATTTCGATATAAATAACCAGTATGGTTGGGCGATGTCTCAACCTCTTCCTTATGGAGGTTTCGAGTGGGTCGATTCCAACATTGATGTTACCTCTATTCCTGATGAATCCAACAAAGGATATATTCTTGAAGTCGATCTGGAATATCCTCAATACCTTCATGATCAGCATAAGGATATACCTTTCTGCCCTGATCATATGAATCTCAAAACCGGGAAACCAACATCGTCCTCGGCTAAAGCTACTAAACTTATGGCAACTTTTTTTCCTAAGAAAAAATATATCATTCATTACATTAACCTAAAACAGGCTTTGTCTAACGGTCTTATTCTCAGAAAAATCCATAGAGTCCTTCAATTCGAGCAGTCTTCTTGGCTCAAGCCCTACATTGATTTGAATTCAAATTCACGTAAAAATTCCAAAAATAATTTCGAAAAAAATCTTTTTAAGCTTATGAATAATGCTGTTTACGGCAAAACCGTTGAAAATATCAGAAAACACAGCATCGTGAAACTGATAACTAAGTAGGAGGGTCGTTATGGTGCGGAATCATATATCTCAAAACCAGAGTTCAAGTCAGTTACCATATTCAATGAAAATTTAACAGCTGTTGAATTGAATGAGACTGAAATTTACTTCAACAAACCAATATATGTAGGCTTTAGTATCCTTGAAATATCCAAAACAAAAATTAACGATTTCCACTATGATTATATGCAGAAAAGATTTGGAGATAAGTGCTCCGTTCTATACACAGACACTGATTCGCTTAATATGAAATACAATGTCCCGATGTTTATGAAATAATTCGTGAGGATTGTCATTATATGTTCGATACCAGCGATTATCCTGAGAACAATAGGTTTAACATACCTTTAGTTAACAAAAAAGTTCTAGGGATAATGAAGGACGAAAATAACGGCAATCTTATGACCGATTTCATTGGCCTCAGATCAAAATTATATGCAAAAGGTTTTACCCCTTAGACAAAATTGAAAAATTGAAACAATTTGGAAAAAGAAGGGATGAAAAAGAAAATTCTTCAAATTCTTCAAATTATGGAACCACAAAAAAAAGAAGCTTTTAGAAATTATTTCAAAGACAAAGAAAATTGAATTAAAAATTCAACCAAAAAATATATCCATCAGCGATTGATCAAAAGTGAAAAACATCAGGTGTTTTCTATGGAACAAGAAAAAATCGCTCTGAGCGGAGAAGACGACAAGAGATTCTTGTGTCCTGGATCGCACCTGACGCTACCTTGGGGACATTACTCCATCCATGATCAAGAGTTGATGGACATCGATTGATTTCGCTGAGGGTTGCAGCAGTGGAGGGGGCAGAGTTCAAGAACACCTTATATTCTCGGATTTCATTATTATATATTATCATTTACTATTACTATATATTATTATATTTTTTTTATATTTCAATAAAATATGTATACAAAAAATTTTTTTTTTATTTCTTCACCTCCTACATAGTATAGTGTTTGTGAAAGTGGTTGAGGTTGGTTCAGTAACAAAGAAAATGTGTGCTCACCTACAAATTCTCAACGATTTTCAATGTACGTTCAGACGTTTTCAGCGTTATTTCTATGTGAGTATAGTCGTTTTAACCTTTTTTCAACTGACGTTTTTCACAGACGTTTAGACGTTTTCAACGTTTTTCAAAAGCATGATAGACGTGTTTCCATGCTTGCAGAAGGAACTAATACTCATATAATAACAATGTTAGCAAAGTTTGGTTAGGTAGGGTTAATTTAAAAAAATATACGTCACTTGAATGCTTGCAGAAGGAACTAACACTCATATAACAACAATGATAGCAGAGTTTGGTTAGGTAGGGTTAATTTATACTAGATGAGTATAGTCGTTTTAACCTTTTTTCAACTGACGTTTTTCACAGACGTTTAGACGTTTTCAACGTTTTTCAAAAGCATGATAGACGTGTTTCAATGCTTGCAGAAGGAACTAATACTCATATAATAACAATGTTAGCAAAGTTTGGTTGGGTTGGGTTAATTTGAAAAAATATACGTCACTTGAATGCTTGCAGAAGGAACTAACACTCATATAATAACAATGTTAGCAAAGTTTGGTTAGGTAGGGTTAATTTAAAAAAAATATACGTCACTTAGATTTACAACATCCATCAAAACAACCGTAATCGAAGAACCCTCATCTAAATACAACCTACGTGAAAAATTCCCTAGATCTGGGGAAAAAGTCAATCATCCATGAGAAATCCATCAGGTTAACCCTAAAAATCCACCTGAAACGACAAATCTAAATACAACCTACGTGAAAATTCCTAGATCTGGGGAAAAAGTCAATCATCCATGAGAAATCCATCAGGTTAACCCTTGAAATCCACCTGAAACGACTAATCTAAACACAACCTACGTGAAAAATTCCCTAGATCTGGGGAAAAAGTCAATCATCCATGAGAAATCCATCAGGTTAACCCCAAAAATCCACCTGAAACGACTAATCTAAACATAACCTACGTGAAAAATTCCCTAGATCTGGGGAAAAAGTATTATATATGAGAAATCCATCAGGTTAACCCTAAAAATCCACCTGAAACGACTAATCTAAACATAACCTACGTGAAAAATTCCCTAGATCTGGGGAAAAAGTTAATCATCCATGAGAAATCCATCAGGTTAACCCTAAAAATCCACCTGAAACGACTAATCTAAACACAACCTACGTGAAAAATTCCCTAGATCTGGGGAAAAAGTTAATCATTCATGAGAAATCCATCAGGTTAACCCTAAAAATCCACCTGAAACGACTAATCTAAACACAACCTACGTGAAAAATTCCCTAGATCTGGGGAAAAAGTAATCATCCATGAGAAATCCATCAGGTTAACCCTAAAAATCCACCTGAAACACTAATCTAAACACAACCTACGTGAAAAATTCCCTAGATCTGGGGAAAAAGTCAATCATCCATGAGAAATCCATCAGGTTGAACCTTAAAATTCAGTAGATCTAGGGAAAAACTATGTGAAATACATGAATCTACATGAAAAAATCCCTAGATCTGGGGAAAAAGTCCAATCCTCCATGTGGAATAAGGTAAAAAGTCATATCAAAAGGTAGAAATTCATCAGGTTGACCCCTAAAATACAGTAGATATAGGAAAGATCCAGGGTAATATAGACCTCGAGCACGTAAAATGGGTGTTCCCCAAGGATCTGATTTGAGGTCGCAAAATGACCACGTTGGACCTTGGCACTTTTTGAAAATTTCCCCAGATCTGGGGAAAAATCGGGGAAAATCACTATCTCCCTCTCTCTCTAATACACAGGCTCTCAAATCAAATCAATCAAATCTGTCTCGAAAGACGTGAGTATCGCGAGCTAACCCTCCTGCATTCAGTTTGGGCTTCGCTCTTCCTCCCCCCATCAGCAGCACAGGACCTACCTTCCGGTTTAAACTGTGCTACTAAATTAACAGGGGGAATCTGAAATTGAGATACGCCCAATCAGCGCGCTAGGTCAACCCAGCTACCGTTATAGCTCAGCCACGGTAGGGCCGCTTGATACAACAAGCTACTGGCTATGGGATGTCAGTACCCGAGCGGGTTAATGCGCCGCTCCCCGCCGAGTCAGCAGGGAATACAGTCACCTCAACCCATAGGTGAAAGACTCTACCGAATTACGGTATTGTTTTCCATTGGGCCCACGCCCCCCAGAGTCCAACACCATGTGGAGAGGCACCGGCGGTGAAACCGGTGGGGCTATCCTCCTCCCCCTGGGTACCCATGTTAACAAGACTCCTCCTGTCAGCGTTTGATGGGTCACCGCCATATCAGACTTTCGACCTGATATTACTCGTGTAAACGTTTGACGAGTCACCGTTCGTGTGAGAGTTCGCCGAAGCTACTAATCACGCTACCATGTTATTTGGGAGGGGGACCTATGACGTTGCCCAGAGGTGTCTGGGATTGTCTAAGGTTTTGACTCGGTTCGAGGTAGAGTTCACCGGTAGGCTAGCCCAAATACACAGGCTCTTATGGGGGTTTCCATCGGGTTCGAGGATATTTTCCTGAAATTTCCCCAGATCTGGGGAAATTTTTAGAAAAGTGAAAAAGTGTCGCCGAACTATTGCAGCTATATCTACTCATATCCTATTCAGCATTTTCTTTGAGGTGATGTCTTTGTATACTATCGCAGTATCATCTGCGAAGCATATAATTGTACCACTGCTGTTCAGAGGAAGAAGACTATCTAGATAGACCGAACATGATAGAAGACTTAACACCGTGCATATATCGTTAGTTCTGTGCTCAGTATATCGTTCATACAGACAGATTGTTTTCTTCCATCCAAGAAGCTTTTAAATGCTATACCCTTCAAAGCATCTAGCAGCTGTGGATGAGTAACGGTGTCAAATGCTTCGGATAAGTCTAAAAACACACACAGTGTAGGATTTTCCCCATCAATGGCCTTGTAGACACCACAAGTCAGAAATGAGATGGAATAATGTGTTGATATTCCCTCTTTGAACCCAAATTGCCTGTTTGCTAATATATTGAATTTATTGAAATAAATTTGTTAATCTTAATTTGATTTTATCGTTTTCGAATATTTTCGCCAATGTAATGATTGATGAAATTAGGATAGTTATACATTTGAGCTCAGTAGGGCATAAACCACATTTCAAGATTTCATTGAGCAGATACCTTAGGGTTTCAGTATTTCTTTGTGTATTTTCTTGAGTGATTTTTTCTGTGATGTTGTCATACCCAGGAACTTTGTCTATTTTAAATTAATTCTAATCTCCCTAACTTCATCTTCACTAACAGGTGACAAAATATTTATTGTAGATTTTCAGTTGTTTCTGGGAGGTCCCTCGGGTTTTGTTATATATTTTGCCAATTTTTCCAACATTAATATAATATTGGTTGAAGCTATTTCATTTCATTTTCGTTCTGTTGGATGATATTCTTATCAGTTGATAAGTGCTTGATATTACATCTAGTCTCCACGCTCCAATGGATTTCACTGTGTCCCTTGAGCCTCTGAAGATGATTTGTTGATTCAATCTTTGACTTGAATGCATTGATAATTTCTGTTTTGTCAGTCGAAATTATTTTTTCTGTTTGATTTTATATAAAGTTGTATTTGTTAATTTTTCTTTGATATTTGATGAGTAATATCACACATTATTTTTGAATCGTTTTGATTTGTTTTTATTTTCAATTTGTTGGTTATAAAATTTGAATTGAGCTTTGTGGATCAATGGAGTTAGCTTCGACAGCTTTTGTATTCTTTCTTCAGATCATCATAATGTGACTGCTTTTGTGTAAGGCAAAACATCGCATATTTCATCGCTATAATTGAATAACCCATTCGTTATACAGGTTTCTATTTTGTAGTTTTTTTTTCTGCGAATGTAACGAAGCTTTTAACGAGTTTTTCTATTGCAGAGTCTAGAGTAAGTGCAGTGAAAACATCGATCGAGAAAATGTTGCTGAACGTATTGTGTATTTTGTTGATATTTGCTATTGTCCACTTACTTATTACCTCAATTTCTTCAGTCAATATTACATGTAGTAGAGTAATGTGATGATGCAATTCTGCTTTTCAATATAATGGGTGGAAAATTTCATTTATTTCATGGTCCAGGCAGGTCTTACTCTCACCTTGCACTCTGGTAGATGCGTCTATTTGGAGATGTACCAAAATTCATTTATCGTATTCAGATATTCAGCTGTATTTTTGTAATCTGGATTACTTGAATCAATACTGATATCGCCCGAAAACAGAAAACTATCTGTGTTAGAATGACGTTCCTGAATTTTTAAACATATTTGAATTAAACTCTTGTAGCAGGAGTTCGATGATCTGTATGCTTTAATATCAAATGTATTTTATGATGACCCTTCTCACATTTTATTCATCCATCGATACTCCCTGTGGCCTCCAGTTTGTCAGGCTCAAAATAATCTGTACCAGATTAAGTCCGAGTGAGATCCAATCAGTGGCGTCACTGATTCATTTCAGAATTAACTAAAAGCAGTTGACGAACAAACAAGTGAAATTGATTGATAATAAGAGAAATGTCAAAATGCTATCAATTTTTCGGTCATAAATTATGGGTGAATGTGTGTGTGAGGAAGGGTTGGCATAAGAGAATCCACATATTTTGCAATACATTATGAAATCTATTCATTTATGGAGAAATAATTTGTTGTACACAGGAACATATACATACATACAAACATCCAACCTTCATGGATTACGTTGATTATTTTAATTTTTGTTGTTTGATATTGTATAGTTTGAATTCAATTTTCGACATGGACACGAGAATTTCTTCAGCTGGTATTAGGATGATAAAAAATAAATAATTGAAGAATCCATGTAGTGCATTCGTAGATATTTTTTCTACCATATTCCCAACCGTATATGGAGTTTATGTGCATATCCGTTTGGAATACTTTGTGCAAACAGTAAAACAAAATGAATGAATAATCGCCAAGCACACAGCTTATGGAATTGGGTCGCCGATGGATTTGGCTGTCATTCTGATATGATTCCACTGGAGTAGAATACCCAGTAGGATTGAAAAAAGGTTTCATCAAATACCGATAGTTCATTGATCTACGAATCTTCCGAAATAAATGCATCATACATAATTATCATCTGTTTAGTTGACTCTTTGTGTCACAATTTAATTGTGTACTCAAAATGAGTTTCAAATATAGTTTCGTTGTTAGCCGATATAATAAAAATAAGTAAAAAAATATCTGTTGATAAATAATTCATCGTCCCAAGAATTGAATATAGTTAGATTTAACGGGCATTAGGACCAGGAAGTAAAACTAATTTGTTATCGCCGACGTTTCGTAGTTAATTTATTCCTTTTCAAAGCCGAAATGACTATATTCACGTATATATTGGAACAAAGAACATATCTATTACCTACCTTTAAAACTAAGTTTTTCCTGCTCATGGATTCAACTAAAAACTGTTGCGTAGTCGATACAAACTCTGGTCGATAAAAACATATTGGCACAAATTACACATTGAAAACTTTAAAATTGTATATAAAACAAATACAGACACGTAAAAATGAAACAACAACTGATCATCCCATCTGAAATATTCCAGTCTACATAGATAAAGAAACGAAAAACAAAACAAATCTTCTGTGTACCATTATTCAGAAATCTGTTTTTCTTTTGAACCTTCCTAGAATATTTTTTCGTGGTTTTATGTATCACTTTTTTTATGTTTACGCATTCATCATGGAGATTGATTTGAATCATTTTCCCAACAATCTTTGAATAATGAAATGCACTATTGTAGAAATACTGTTATACAAAACGGAGGAGAAGAAAACACATATTATATCTCCTCCTGGGGTTGCAGTCAATTCAAAGGCCAGTAATAACGACTCTTTGTTGTTTGTCAAGCTTTGAAATATTTAATTTCATCATCGGAACATCGGCGTGAGATTGTTACACAAAAAAAAATAATTAAAATGCAATTGATTAAAATACTAACACAGTCATTATAAGTACATAATACTATACTTAGGAGGACCATGAACCTCCGTCCGTTCTTGAATACGTTTCCAGTCAGGGTACTACCTATTTCTCTCTCTATATATTTTTCTATATGTATATAAGAGTACTTTGACAAACTTCAGTAGGTGATTCCTACAATATTCTGATATGAATTAAATAAATATATGTCCGGAAAAGCTTCGTTTCCAAGATATAAGGTGTTCAAGTTTTATTTTTATTTTCGTTTTTTTTCAAATAACTTTTGAAATACCGACCTTAACTGAACAAAAATTGGTATTGAGAGGTTTTTTGAGGTGTTGAATACCTGAATACCTGATGTTATTATTGCTCCTACTCGTAGGGGACGCAACCTACACGTCTTTATCTTTTTTGAAGATTTATTACTTTTTTGAGCGTACCTCTATCACATTTTTCAGTAGAAAAATCTATTCCTCTGTCATATCTTCGTAAAAAAGCTACTCTTGTTACAAGTCGCTATAAGCAACCGTTTTCTAGATATTTGGACTTGAAAATTTCAAGTCGATTATTTGATAATCGATGCGTGTTGAAGTTATTATTTTGCATTTTTCACAAGAATGCTTAGGAAATGAATTTGACGTTTAAGTAAGTAGTTTCAGTTTTTTGTGGGGGGCGCCACCTCTTCTATTTATTTTTACTCGTTTGAAATAGTTATTTTTTGTATCAAGGGTGCAAAATTTGTTTTAATAAAATTTGCAAGAAATATCAACATTTTATTTCAAGAAATTTTGAATACGTAGAATAAGTTAAAATAAAAGAAACTAAATTGTATTCAAATAAATTGTTCAAAGTGTCCACCTTCAGCGAAGGTACAGGATTCAGTCTTCTAGTCATTGAATATCGTACCCGCTCAAAATTATTGGTGCGTTTCTTATTGTTTCACAGGCGTCTACTATTCGGTTTCTTAGATCTTACTGGTTCGCTACTGGAGTTTAATAAACTAGTGACTCAAATGTTCCCAAAAATAAAAAATCTAGCGGGTTTCGATCTTGACCAGGTGCCCACGCTTAGTTAGGTTCTTCTACACCCCTCACCGATCCATCGATTTGGATAGACAGTGTTGAGGAATTCCCTGGCTACAACGCTAAAATGGGCCGGAACCCCATCATGCATAAACCACATGCAGATACGGATTTCTGAAGTAGTCCCGAAATTCATTTTCTAAAAGTTCTGTAAGTTGCGCCATTTTGTCGGAACGGAAGAAATAACGGACCTATCAAGTAATTATCAATTTGCCGCCCATACATTTACAGAAAAATTGATAATGTCTTTCACAATTGCGTGCGGATTTTCCAGAGACATGGTTGTTATGAAAGTTTGTGATAGCATTTCGAGAGAAGTTTGCCCTCATCCGTGAAGAGTACATATCTTAAAAATTGAGGATTTCCAGCCAATTTTCTCGAAAACCACTGACACAATAGTAATGCTTTGGGGAAAGTCCGTGGAAAAGAGCTGAACTTTGAATATGGTATGGATAAAATTGTTGAACGTGGATAATCCTTCAAACTGTGGACTGAGTAGAATTGAGAGCTTCAGCAATTATTTTTGTACTTGTTTCTAGATTCTCCTCGAGAGCGTTCAATACAGCTTCTTCCAATTCTGGGTTTCAGACTGCTCGTGGTCTTCGAATGATATCAGCTGCTCTCTTTGAAGCTACGTGTTCCTGCCAAACGACGGTGGAGACTGGTAAATGTTGGAGCCGAAGGCAGTACTCGATTAGATTAGGATTAGAAATCGCTTTGGTACATACAACTTGCTTCGCGCGCATTGCCATCCACAAGGCTATAAACGAAATGCATATCGGCTAAATGAGCATTATTGTTTGAATAATACATTTTTCAAAATTATTGTTTTAAAATTTACAGAAACTTCAACAAAACAACAAAACGTTTCACTGTCACATAATATGTATACCAAAACTACTTTCTCAAACGTCATCATTTCCTAAGGATTCTTGTGAAAAATGCAAAATAGTGGTATTTTCTTTAATACGCATCGATTATCAAATAATCGACTTGAAATTTTCGAATCCAAATATCTAGAACACGGTTGCTTATAGCGACTTGTAACAAGGAGAGCTTACGTAGATATGAAGAGGAATTGATTTTCGTACAGAAAATGTGCTAGAAGTACTCTCAAAAAAGTTCTTTCTCTCATTTTATTGTCCCTCTTCAATATAGAATCCGGCCTTCCATCCGGCCTTCAACCGGCGTAGACCGGGAGGTGTTTTCGAGGGGATGCAAATAGCCCCAAGCAATACTGCATCTCTGAATAATTTTTACTTGCACGTCTATGACGGCGGGACAATTACAAACATATAATGTATCATTCACACAGTGTTCTGGGTAGGCCTTGTTACTAACTCCATTCGCCATTCCAGCAGCACTGTTAATTTGAACGTAACAGCGAATCGTCGAGGCAACTCAAAAAGAATTATGAATCTTCAAAGAAGCAAAAGACGTGTGGGTGGCGCCCCCTACGAGTAAGAGCAATAATAACATCAAGTTCGAATTTGACACCTCAAAAAACCTCTCAATACCAATTTTCGTTTAGTTAAGGTCCGTATCTCGAAAGTTATTGAAAAAAAAACGAAAATAAAATTGATTGCAAATGTTTCTTTCTGATAAGCTCGATTATGTTTAATTTAGGTCGTGTCCGCCTAACAATCCAGGCTTCAGGATTTTTGGCCCTCATCAGTACGGAGTAGTCATCAGCCAGTGATCCGGAGAGCTCTGGCCGAAGCGAGACAGAACATTAAAAAAATCATCATTGAGCCTATAACATCTATAGGTACGCCGGAAAAGATAACTTCCAACCGGCGGTACCTAGTGACAGGAAAAAAAAATACATACATCTCTCACCTCGATAGGATTCTAAATAAAAGATTTCTTCTCAGTAGGAGTGGCAAGCATATATGTAAAAGAGAAAAGCCATGTGAAGTGGAATACTTCACTTCACATGGCTTTTTTCTTTTACATATATTTATTTGTAGAAATTCATATCAGAATATCGTGAGGAATCACCTCCTGATGTTTGTAAAAGTACTTCTGACTCACCCTATATATATATATATATATATATATATATATATATATATATATATATATAAATAACTATGAATTTGAAATAAACTTTGTAGAAAGGATATTCCTTGAGGTTGCAGTCAAAATAATGGCCTATGAGAAAAAGAAAAACTCTTTCTTATTTAGTCAAGCTTTCGAAAATGTTTATTTTCATTATCAAGACAAGCTGTGGAGAAAAAAGAAAACACAATTGTGGAATACGATTTTAAACAAATCTATAGAACTTACTAAGGTGAGGTTAAGTGAAGACAGCGAACTAATCACCATTTTCCTTGAGGTTGCAGTCAAAATAATGGCCTATGAGAAAAAGAAAAACTCTTTCTTATTTAGTCAAGCTT
>JAFIRS010006655.1:0-34042 GCA_018342105.1 Gonioctena quinquepunctata | reverse complement strand
TACAGTTTCATATACTGTATGTTTCAAGCTTATAATTTTGTTTATCACATTTTATTCAGGATGATTTTGTAAATCTAGACCTTTCTTGTAGTCTTTTGAATAATTATGGGTTGTAATCATTATGACAGTGTATGAAATTGATTGTATTATAGTATTTGAATATTTTTATCTATTCATATTATACAGAGGATTAATAAAGGAAATAGAACTTCAAAAATATGTAAAAACAATCTATTGAAACTAATAGCTATTAAATAATTATTCTTTTTGTGGGTTTTTCTTTTTAAAATATATATAATTGGTTTTTCATAACATAACATAACAATATTTTATTTTACAATATATGATGGAGACTTTCCTTTCAATGATTGAGACCCAATGAAAGATACATCGGACTGCAATACCAATACAGTTTGAATCATGTTTTAAACGAACCAGTCATGATAATGAAACTATCTGAATATATGTATATATATATATATATATATATATATATTTATATATTTGATACGACGTTTCGACATTGTTTATGTCATCTTCAGGTAAATTCTTAAGAATAATGTAAAACATAACATCAAACAAATACGATTATTATCAGACATCATAGCATTGTCTGAACATGAAAAGGAAAATCAACATAAATTCGATTTTGACAAGGTCGAAATTTTGACAAAAGAAGAAAATTGTGATGAAAATAAACTGATCTTTACATTTTGACACGGAAAAGTCTTGCATAAATTATAACAATAGAGCCCACATATGTCAAACACTCCAATGCATTTTAAAAAAATGGGAAGAAAACGATAACAGATGAAACAAATTCGACACTAGCAATCTCAGATATTCAACAATGTTCATTCCAATTGTAAAATATGAACACGAATTGATTTGTTTGAAACTATGAACAGGATGTTCATGAAATCAGATGTGGAATCATCTGCGACTGAAAGATAAACTTTAGTCACTATCTTCCATCGTTCAAGATAATCTCTTGTGGGGTATTCATGTTGAAAAGGGAAACATTCTCAATTGAATATTGATAAGAAATATTTTTCTATGAATTGAAAAATCCACGATAAAAATGATATTTTTTTCGTGAATGTCAAACAGAAAACAACTACTTCCCCGGCTAAAGCCACGCTGGACATTGAACTACATCTGATGTATATTCTGAAAGGACCCTAACTCAAAAAAAAAAAAAAAATCTGAAATTGAAAATTTGCATTTTCATTCAGATAGTTATTTGATTTTCTATTCCAGTCTTAATTAAGAACTCATTGAGTTAAGGTCCTTTCAGAATATCTATCAGATGGAGTTCAATGTCCAGCGTGGCGTAGTAGTTTCATTTTAGACATTCACAAAAAATAACTTAATTTTATCGTGAATTTTTCAATTCACAGAAAAATCTTCCTATTCAATATTCAATTGAGAATGTTTACCTTCCAACATGAACACGAAATATTGAAAGAATAACTGTTGAATTATATCGTAAGTTTTGAACGTCTCTTCGAATTTTTATATACATATACTGACTAAGGCCCTTATTTCGAGAAAACAAAAAAAATAAACATGTGGTCCAGAAATTATAATATATATATATATATATATATATATATATATATATATATATTGTGATGTTATGAAAAACCAGTTATATATATTAAAAGGAAAAAACCCACTAAAAGAATAATTACTTAATAGCTATCAGTTTCAAGAGATTGTTTTTTTACATATTTTGAAATTCTATTTCCTTCTATTAAGCCTCTGTATAATATGAATAGAGAAAAATATTCAAATACTATAATACAAATAATTTCATACACTGTCATAATGATTACAACCCATAATTATTCAAAAGACAACAAGAAAGGTCTAGATTTACAAAATCATCCTGAATAAAATGTGATAAACAAAATTATAAGCTTGAAACATACATTATATGGAATTGTATGTAACTAAAATTAGCCAATGAGAGAACAACAAACTTCTTGATGACAATAGCCAATCTGAACAGTATGGTCAAATGTAAGATTTGAAATTGTGAGAAAATAAGAACGGAAAAGTGTCAGAGACAATTATGATTGAATATTGTAAATAGTCTGTAAGAAAGGAAAATAGATTCATTTATAAGTTTTGACAAATAACCCAAACAGTGAAATGAGAACATAGTGCGAATTCAAAAAAATTTAAATCAGAAGGAATGAGGAAAAATGGTATCCAAGTAACGAAAAATAAAGCCACGAAGGAGATCGAAAATAATTAAAAAAGGAATGCCACGTTTTATTTGGGAGAAAGAAAAATTCAATAATTTCAACATTATAAGCAGAAAATCAAAATTACCTTATTTGTACATCATATACAAATATTCCAAAGCTGATTGCTGAATTTGTATGGTTCCTTTTTGGTATTGGAGTTCCTCAGAGCATGGGTTGAGAGTGAATCCAAATTCTGGGTGTATATTGAACAGCGACAGTTCCAGCGACAGGTATAAACTTTCCTAGTGCACGTCACGAACTGAACAATTTCACTAATAACTCATATCCCATCAGAAGAACTTATTCCCATTTGACTTTGAACTATTAAAGAAATTTTCACTTCAAGGTAAAAGTAGGTTGTGTCTATTTATCCATGACCTGTTTCTCATGATTATCCGTGATAATTTGTAGATTGACCATAGAATAAGTTATCTATCGTAAGGCCAGGTTAATCTAAGTTTTCCTGAATAAAGGGAAATAATTGGTTTTTGATGCATTGTCGTTTGTTTTCCACAATTATCAGCAATCGTATTTATAAACATTGAAAAGATTGAGATTTGACATCAAGCAGTGGTTAGTGGCTCAATTGCCTGAACCGGCTATCTGAGACAAGAGGCGTACCAACTGAGTTTAGCAGTGGTAAGGAAAGTGATAACAATTGGCAGCAACGTGACGAGGAGAACAGTGACGTTAACTAGCAATTATTATTACATCACAAAACATATTATACAGGGCGAAAATACTTACCTATATCATAACAATTTGGCTACAACGAAGAGCGGAAAATTAGCAATCTTCATTTTATAACAACAAATTATATTTACAATTTATCAATACATAACAAATTATATTTGCAAATTATCATTATATAACAATTGGCACCCAAAACGTGAACCAAATAATAACAAAATAATTTGTTATATTATCATTTTATTACAAATGGCACCCAAAACGTGGGGCGAAATAATAACAAAATAATTTGTTATATCATCATTATATAACAAAATGGCGCCGCAACGTAGTGGCAGAGTAAGGGCAATATATCATTTCAAGGCAAGTAAGGTTAAGTAAAGGCAATATTATCTCAGAATATTTATCGCTGAGAAGGCAAAAAAGGCAAGTAAGGGCGAACAGTAGCAATTGGCATTTCAACGTGTAAGGCTAAATATTTTGGGGAATAAAAAATGGATTTGAGAGATGGTAGGAAAGTTGGTTTGGAAGAAAGTGCAGAAGGTAGAGAGAGGGTGATCAGGAACAAGAAGAGAGTAGTAATGTGAGAGATAGAAATAAAAAGTGAGAGTACACAAAATGGTTTTGACATAGAGTAGGCTTCAGACAATGATGGAGCTTATGGTAAAACAAATTAATGAAAAGTCAGATAAAATTTTGCAAGTATGAGAAAAATAATGAAAGAAAACACAGATGAAATAAAAAAATGTATGAAAGAATGTTTCAAAGAAAATACAGAAGTAATATGTAAACCATTAGAAACAAGTAGTGAGAAAAATGTAAGTCAAGGGATAGTTATACAAAAAACAGATGATAGCAATAATTTATTAGAAAAAGATGACAAACAGATACAAAATATAGAAATGAATTTTTATCACAAAAATAATGAGTTTATAGATAATATGAACGTGAATAATAAAAATTTTCAGATGCAAAAGGGAAAAATAAATAATAAAGTAAAAATAATGAAAATATATGACAGGAACATGGCAAAAATGAATTTTGAGTTACAAAAAGGTGACAACAATGATAAAATAATGGAAATGAATGATTTGTACGAGGCTAACAAAAATCTTAAGTTAAAAATAGGGAACATTAATAAAAAAATAATAATAATGAAAATGAATGACACAAAAATGGCTAATAAAAATTTTGAATTGGAAATAAAGAACATAAATAAAAAAATAAGAATAATGCAAATAAATGACATTCACAGGGCGAATAGAATTTTTGAAATAAAAGAAAGTAATACAAATAATGAAATAATAATAATAGATAGTAAAATGTCAAAAATAAAAATAGGAAAGAATGGGAATAAATATAACGATCAAAAACAAAAAAGTTTGGATTTATGAAAAAGAAAATAGTTGTAAAAATTAACATGAAATTTCTATTGAAAATTTGTGAAATAAAATATAGGCTTGCAGTTACAAAACAAGCAAGATTCCATAGAAGGAGAGACAAATAATAAATAGAAAGATCAGGTAAAAAAATAAAAAAAAATTGATAAATTGCAAATAATAAATAAAAAGAGAGAATATTGGAGGAAACAAAACAACGCATAAATATTTCAAGCAAGAAAACAATAATATTGAATAACAATAAAATACTGAAAAACAGAGAAGTTGATACAAATATTGGTACAGGTTAGTTAGATAAAGTAAAGTGAAAAACAATATTGAAAATGTTTACAAATGAAAAACAATATAGATTATAAAGAAGGAAAAAAATATAGGAATGGATAATAAATGATGTGAATTTTGAAGAAAAATGAAAAGAAATGAAGATTAAAAAATATTTGGTGTATAAAATGAATGTATGTGAGAAATGAAAGTGGAAATGATAATAATAATAATACTAAAGAAGTATATTATAAGAAATATGATGATGATAAAGGTATAATGATAAATACAATGAAGGTAATTAATGAATGAAATGAAGGTATATTAATGAATTATAAATGAATATAATATGTTAATTATGTATGAATAATGAAAAAGCGAAAGAGTATGTACACAAAATAAAAGTAAATGAAATGAGAAATTCAAATTATTAAAATATCTAAATCAATATGAATATAAAGAACAACTGAAGGAAGAGATAGGAAAAATAATAAAACAGCATAATTGAAAGCAGTACCAGTAATTGTAAAATCAAATGAATATTAAAAAAATTATATATCAGTATAAAGATAATCATAAAATATGAAATGTCATATATGAAGATATCTTGAAGAGTTTTCTCTCTTGATCCGAAGAGATGTCTGGAGTCAAGTTTTTCTGGAACGAAAGAACGTAGTACTAGTAGTTGTAAATAATAATTATCGTTGAAGAACTTGTTTTTTTTAACTGGTGGGAAATCCAGCATAGGTAGTTTTCTGAAAGTAGAAAAATAGTATTACTTGATGTAGATTCAATAACTGTAAATGAAGAAATTGATGTTCAAAATGTTCTAACTAGTAGAAAATTATTGAATATAAATTTAGGAATGTTGTTATGTTATGAAAAACCAGTTATATATCAAAAGTAAAAAACCCACAAAAAGAATAATTAGTTAATAGCTATTAGTTTCAAGAGATTGTTTTTTTACATATTTTGAAATTCTATTTCCTTTATTAAGCCTCTGTATAATATGAATAGAGCAAAATATTCAAATACTATAATACAATCAATTTCATACACTGTCATAATGATTACAACCCATAATTATTCAAAAGACAACAAGAAAGGTCTAGATTTACAAAATCATCCTGAATAAAATGTGATAAACAAAACTATAAGCTTGAAACATACAGTATATGGAATTGTATGTAACTAAAATTAGCCAATGGGAGAACAACAAACTTCTTGATGACAATAGCCAATCAGGGAACAGTATGGTCAAATGTAAGATTTGAAATTGTGAGGAAATAAGAACGGAAAAGTGTCAGAGACAATTATGATTCAATATTGTAAATAGTCTGTAAGAAAGGAAAAATAGATTCATTTATAAGTTTTGACACATAACCCCAAACAGTGAAAATGTGAGAACATAGTGCGCGAATTCAAAAATTCAAATCAGAAGGAATGAGGAAAAATGGTATCCAAGTAACGAAAAACAAAGCCACGAAGGGAGATCGAAAATAATTAAAAAAGGAATGCCACGTTTTATTTGGGAGAAAGAAAAATTCAATAATTTCAACATTATAAGCAGAAAATCAACATTACCTTATTTGTACACCATATACAAATATTCCAAAGCTGATTGCTGAATTTGTATGGTTCCTTCTTTTGGTATTGGAGTTCCTGAGAGCATTTAATTGAGAGAGAATCCAAATTCTGGGTGTATATTGAACAGCGACAGTTCCAGCGACAGGTATAAACTTTCCTAGTGCACGTCACGAACTGAACAATTTCACTAATAACTCATATCCCATCAGAAGAACTTTATTTCACTTGATTTTGAACTATTAAAGAAATTTTTACTTTCAAGGTAAAAGTGAGGTTGTGTCTATTAATCCATAACCTGTTTCTCATGATTATCCATATATATTCGTAGATTCACCGTAGAATAAGTTATCTATCGTAGGCCAGGTGAAATTAAGTTTTCCTGAATAAAGGAAATAATTGCTTTTTGATACTATCTCGTTTCTTTTCCACAATTATCAGCAATCGTATTCATAAACATTGAAAAGATTGAGATTTGACATCAAGCAGTGGTTAGTGGCTCAATTGCCTGAACCGGCTATCTGAGACAAGAGGCGTACCAACTGAGTGTAGCTGTGGTAAGGAAAGTGATAACAATTGGCAGCAACGTGACGAGAGAACAGTGACGTTATCTAGCAATTATTATTACATCACAAAACATATTATACAGGGCGAAAATACTTATCTATATCATAACAATTTGGCCCACAACGAAGAGCGGAAATTATCAGCAATCTTCATTTTATAACAACAAATTATATTTACAATTTATCAATACATAACAAATTATATTTGCAAATTATCATTATATAACAATTGGCACCCAAAACGTGGGGCCAAATAAAAACAAAATAATTTGTTATATTATCATTTTATTACAAATGGCACCCAAAACGTGGGGCGAAATAATAACAAAATAATTTGTTATATCATCATTATATAACAATATATATCTATATATATATACATATATATATATATATATATATATATATATATTTTGGGAAGGTTTTCTTGGGTTTTGGATTCTTTGAAAACAATGTTCTAGTAGTTCGTAGGAGAAGACGTTTCGTCCCTGGTCAGGGACATTTTCAATCCTTTATTTTTTTTTATATAAAAACATACATGGCTTGCTGGAAAAAAATATTTTTCTGTAACATACATTGGGAAACAATACACAAACAGGTGACCTACCTTGGCAGAAAGTTCGCTATTTTTTTTAAAAAAACTGCGAGTAATGATCGTGGTATTACCACTGAGGTGTAGTAATTATACAGTTAGGTTTTGGTTTTGTGCCTCATTATGTTTTGTGCTATAGTTATCAAAATCGGATATCTTATTCACTTTTGGAAAGTTTACTTTCTTGGCTGTGCGTGCGTTCATTGAATGGCTGACAGAGATGGGTCGGAAATGACGTGTATCTTGTCATGGAGTTCGTGTTTGCTCGTTGAATTGTAGCTAGGATGGTTGGGATTTCGAATCAGTGTATTGGTGTTAGGTAATGGGGGCTAGTTGGTTCTTCATAACAACTGAAATATGATTTTGGTTACTGGTAGTAAATTTTTTATAGAATATTATGGTACAGTTGACTCAGGTTTCTTATATCTGTTCTATCATTCATGGAATTAGGCTCTCTTTTGATATATATCATTTCTTTTAGGCATCTTTTTTCTAATTTTTTTTCGTATGTTAGGATTTTTGTGTTGGTGAAATTTGGGTTATGGTTGTCAGTTAGGATGTGTTTATTTAGTGCTGTATTAGAATTTTTCATGTATTTGTGCCCTTTTAACCTGTTTTCAAGGAGTTGTGACGTCATTCCAATATAAACTTTTGGGCAATCGTTACATGGGATGCTGTAAATCAAGTTAAATTTCTTCATGGTTGGTGTTTTGCTTTTCAACGGTGTGTATAAGGATTTCAATGTATTATTAGCTTCGTGACTGATTTGGATATTGTATTTTGTGAGGATACTTTGGATGTTTTCTGAAAGACCTGGTATATAGGGGACTGCAATGAAGTTTGGGTTTGTTTCTGTTGGGCGTGGATGTTGTGTTTTGTTGTAGAATTTATGAGTTCTTTGTTTGATTATTTTGTTAATTAATTTAATTGGATAATTGTTGTTTGTAAGTGTAGACCTGACTTTTTCTAGTGCACTTCTTCGTAAGGAGGGGCTGCTTAATATTATGGCACGATCAGTTATATTTATAATTACTCCTTTTTTTTGGGCGAAATGGTGGCATGAATTAAAATTTAGATACCTTCCTGACCAGGTTGGTTTGGTGTACCATTCTGTTAAAATGAAATTTTTTTCCCTAATTAGTGTTAGATCGAGGAAATTGATTTTTTTGTTTTCTTCTTCTTCTAATGTGAATTGGAGTTTTTCATGGAAAGAGTTGAATACATTTAGAGTTTCTTGTGTTTTATTCTTAGGGATGGCCGTAATGCAGTCATCTACATATCTTTTGAAGAAGGGTATGTGGAAATCTAATTTTTTAATGATGATTTTAATTCATGCCACCATTTCGCCCAAAAAAAAGGAGTAATTATAAATATAACTGATCGTGCCATAATATTAAGCAGCCCCTCCTTACGAAAAAGTGCACTAGAAAAAGTGAGGTCTACACTTACAAACAACAATTATCCAATTAAATTAATTAACAAAATAATCAATAAGCAAAACACAAAGACCAAAAAAATACAATATCCAAATCAGTCACAAAGCTAATAATACATTGAAATCCTTATACACACCGTTGAAAAGCAAAACACCAACCATGAGGAAATCTAACTTGATTTACAGCATCCCATGTAACGATTACCCAAAAGTTTATATTAGAATGACGTCACAACTCCTTGAAAACAGGTTAAAAGGGCACAAATACATGAAAAATTCTGATACAGCACTAAATAAACACATCCTAACTGACAACCATAACCCAAATTTCACCAACACAAAAATCCTAACATACGAAAAAAACTTAGAAAAAAGATGCCTAAAAGAAATGATATATATCAAAAGAGAGCCTAATTCCATGAATGATAGAACAGGTATAAGAAACCTGAGTCAACTGTACCATAATATTCTATAAAAATTTACTACCAGTAACCAAAATCATATTTCAGTTGTTATGAAGAACCAACTAGCCCCCATTTCCCCTAACACCAATACACTGATTCGAAATCCCAACCATCCTAGCTACGAATTCAACGAGCAAACACGAACTCCATGACAAGATACACGTCATTTCCGACCACATCTCTGTCAGCCATTCAATGAACGCACGCACAGCCAAGAAAGTAAACTTTCCAAAAGTGAATAAGATATCCGATTTTGATAACTATAGCCACAAAACATAATGAGGCACAAAAACCAAAAACCTAACTGTATAATTACTACACCTCAGTGGTAATACCACGATCATTACTCGCAGTTTTTTCAAAAAAATAAGCGAACTTTCTGCCAAGGTAGGTCACCTGTTTGTGTATTGTTTCCCAATGTATGTTACTAGAAAAATATTTTTTCCAGCAAACCATGTATGTTTTATATAAAAAAATAAAGAATTTAAAATGTCCCCGGCCAGGGACGAAACGTCTTCTCCTACGAACTACTAGAACATTGTTTTCAAAGAATCCAAAACCCAAGAAAACCTTCCCAAAAAAAATATCTCAAAAAGGATTCAAGAAGAATCGAACAAAACTTATATATATATATATATATATATATATATATATATATATATATATATATATATATATATATATATATATATATATATATATATATATATATATATATATATATATATATATATATATATATATATATATATATATATATATATATATATATATATATACATATATATTTGATTCTGATATATTTTTTCCTAAGAAAAACTTCAACTATGAAGAAAAAATACCCCAAATTTCATTTCAATTGAAATTTAAGGTTTCACCTGTCAGAGAACAACACAAAAACTCATTCAGAGTGAAAACTTTAGAAAATCTTATTTTAAGAAAAAAATCATACATTCCAATCTAAGAGTGGTTTTTCATCAAGAATTTGATAAATATATACTTTTTATTACATACTCAATGGGACAAAATGTTCAGAAGTTATTTTCATAGTAGAAGCTGTAAATGATTATATATCTAGGTGAATTGGCATAGGCAATATGTGTATCAAATAGGGTGAAGATCGATCAACCTCTAAATATAAAAAAAAACAATTCCAATAATTATTGAACGTCAACCAGAAAATTAGATATATTTTTTCAATATACCACGTATATAAAACGGACTAAAAAGACATCTTAATGAGATGATGACAGAGACATGTGGCAAATTTCAGGTTCATTTCATTTAGTTTAAAATCTATGTTTGAAGATTGGATTGCTATTATTATTATTATTACAAGATTTGTACCGAACGGACAAACAGACAATGAAAGCGAGTTATTATGAACATGGTAAAATACATAAAATGGACCCTTTAATTTGCTTGTTTTCAATTTCATGGGAATGTATGTGTCATACTATTTCATGTATTCAGTTGTTACATTGAGTGAGTATTTGTAAGGCAGTTAAATTCAGTGCTCATTGACTCATCGATCGTTCTGTTGGTGCTATGGAGATATTGTATAATCCTAACCTCACTTTTTGTTCCGTAAACGTTCTACAGACAAACAAACAGACATACAGACAAGAAAGCGACTTAATATTGCATTGTCATCTAGTTCTTGGCTATGTCTGGAGTTCCAAAACTCATCAGGAAGTTAGTTTAAAATCGATTGCAAGATTTGTATCGAACAGACACGAAAGCGAAGTAATATAAATGTGGTAAAAATCAGTCATTTTGAGAACCTCTACAACTATAAATTATCACCTAATAGTGTATGACAATATATACCTCAACTGATCCTGTGTTGTCAAGGACGTATTGGCCTTTCTTCATCCACCAACAGGACAGGACACAGAAATACTGAATTTTCCCTAGATATGCTGAATTTTATTTCATATGCGGAATTTGCCTCCTGAAAATTCCAAGAATAATTAATTTCCACACTGTGCCAAGTGAAATATAAAACACAAATGTACCTAGTAAAGTTTCGATGGGAATGATTGAAAAGTTGTTCTTCATTCATACCTTCAACAAATATAAATCAATATTGAATAAAAAATTATTCATGAATCACTTATTTGAATACTAATTTTTGACATTTTATATCAATTTTAAATATTATGAGTTTGAATATTATTTGTGTGGGGTAAATTATATCATGCTGGGTATAATATGATATCAGGCCACCCTGTCATGATAAAAGGTGTATATCAGCTAGGAATATGAATCCAATGAAAACATGGTCATCCCAAATGAAATATATGAAACTGGAATTAGATTTTTTTTACATTTTTTTTACGGAAATTATTATTAAATTTTCTCACTGAATTATTCTTTGACCTTCTTATATAAGCTTTCAAGTTTCAGAATCCGCGAAGGATTGTGGAAGAGGAGTTCTCATTCATTTAGATTATTTTGAAGTTTGGCAGTTATATATTTTTCTACGTTGATGCAAAAACCAAAACTTTATTGATCTATATCCAGTGAAAAAACTGGTTCTCCATTGCATTAGTGCAATACAATATGTATTGCACTCATCTGTCATTCTACTACAGCGTTTTGTGATCATGATAAACATAAAAGTTTAAATCGACGCTATTTTTAGTGCATTTTTTATTGTATTACATTTTGAACAATTGCATATTTCATATTATTTTCAATCATATTCATTGCATACTGGATTATGGAATTACTAGAAAATACAATTTATCAAAAATGAGTTGAATTGTTCCTAACATAGGTATTAGTTCCTAACTTTCTCAATGCAAATCGATAGTGCTAATTAATTATTAAATATTTTGCTATTAAATTATGATTTTTATTTTCCCACACAGTGCCACCTAAATAAAACATTTTTTATTTTTGCATGAACGTAGAAAAAATATTGTATGCAACTCGTGCAAAAAGCGTTTATTGCACTCGACTTTACGTTGAGTGCAATAAACACTTACTTTTTGCACTTGTTGCATAAGTAATCATTTGATATCTCCAGTCACAAAATGAAGAACATCAAATATTTTGAATTTCAGAGTGTAACATTAAATGAAAATATTTTTGAAAAACAAGTTTACATTCGGGAAGGTTAAGAGATGTACTAATTTTATTATACAATAAAAAATAAGCATTTTTGTTCAAGAATATTTTTTCAACCACTGTTATCTGTAATGAAATTCCAACATAATAATTCAATTATTATCTTACCTCTTCTGAAGAAGAAATTCCAACCATTGGTCATGTCACAAAAGTACCTATTGACAATATTTTCCTTGTGTTCGTAGGAGATTTCTGAAAGCATGCAGGTTTCCTTCAGCTGAGTGAAATTGAACCAAACTGATATCCCTTTCATTCTGATTTTCAACTGACCGAATGTTCTCATTCCTGCTGTTTGCTAATGTGGATAACAAAATCTCAGAACTCCTGAAATGAATACATGGGTTTTAAAAAATGTAATCATTACAAATAACTAATATCCACCTTGTCATGATAAAGGTGTATATCAGCTAGAAATATGGATCCAATAAAAACATGGTCATCCCAAATGAACTATATGAAACTGGAATTTTATTTTTTCTACATAATTTTTTTTTATAATTGTTTTTAACCACCAATTTAGTTGCAAAGCAACCCTCGAAAGTCAGAAACTTGTGTGAGTTAAGAAGACGGGGACCTTTGCTTTTTAAGTGTCATCCGTAGCACTACTCGGCTAGTAACCGTTGACAGTCCGAAGGATTGGTATCTAGGTACCAAGAATGTTCGGTTGGTCACCTATCTCCTCCCGCTCAAAGAAACTACAGAAATGAATTTTTATTTCATTAGCCGTGCCGAAATTCGAACTCGGACCATCTGGACATCAGCCAGCGCCTCTACACTCACGACCACCAGTCCAGTTTGTTATAATACTTCTTCCATTTTTTTCACAGAAATTATTATTTAATTTTCTCACCGAATTATTCTTTGACCTTCTAATATTAGCTTTCAAGTTTCAGAATCCCTGAAGGATTGTGGAAGAGAAGTTCACAATCATTAAAATTATTTTGAAGTTTGGCTGTTATATATATTTCATGAAAAAACCAAAACTTTATCGTTCATGCAAAAACCAAAACGTTATTGAACTATATTTAGTGAAAAAACTGGTTCTTTATTGCATTAGTGCAATAAAATATTCATTGCACTCATCTGTCATTCTACTACAGCCTTGAACTGTTTTTTGTAATGAAATTCCAACATAATTCAATTAATATCTTACTTCTTCTGAAGAAGAAATTTCATCCATTGGTCATATTACAAAAGAACCTAGTGACAATGTTTTCCTTGTTGTCGTAAGATTTTTCTGAAAGCTGAGTGAAATTGAACCAAACTGATATCCCTTTTATTCTGATTTTCAGTTGCTGTTTGCTGATGTGGATAACAAAATCTCCGAACTCCTGAAATGAATACATGGGTTCAAAAAAATGTAATCAATACAAATAACTAGGTGTGCTAGCCACCTATGAGTAATTTATTTCCATAAGATGGATAATTTTTTTCAAAAATGAATAAATAACCTACTCAAAAAAGTTTATATATGTTCTCTACTCGCTTTATCAAACTTTTCATGTTTCTCTTCATCAACTGACCTGAAACTCCTCTGAATTGTTTGGATTTACGGTAAATAGGGTTTTCGTAAACTTAGTTTGGGGATAGCATCAGGTCTCAATCTGATTTTATTCTTTACCACAATATATATCATTCTCCCTGAATAAGTGCACACTGCAGGCACAATTTTTGTCACTCAATTGATCTTTGATTCCTTCCTCTCATCGTGCCTCGGAAGAATGAGCCTGAAAAAATAAAATTGAAGTGTCTCAGAAATCACATATCGTTTAAATTGTATTGTTCTATCATTGTCTAAAGAGACAATGGTATTATATTCTATATTTTACTAACATAAAATGTCATTTCAGTTTCACAAGATGGAACCATGCACTTCATTTTGGATAAATGTATAATTCGAAATGCAAACGGAATTCTGGATTTTCTAACACCACAATTGAACAAGCCAAACGCTAAAAGCAAACAAGAATCCAATTTTAGGCCAACACTGTCTTTTCATGCCATTTTCATCGTAATGAAAGGTAAATATAAGCTAAAACAAAATCTTGGGAAAATACTGATTCGTTAGTAACGGCGGCGACACCAAGGAGCGAAAAGCCGAAGCTTCGATTCGAATAGATGTAGTAATAAAGAAAACTGAACTGTTTGTCGCTGTCTGCCGAATGATTGAAGACAATGGCCGAATTGCCGAATCTACTTCATCCACATCTTTGACGATTTCGGAGCGGACTGAACATTGTCCGAATAAATTTCTTAGGAGAGTTGCTCTTTGGTGTTAACATCTACTCAACAATCATTCGAATCAGATCGTGATCTAAGAAATCAAGCAGGCCATATCTGTCGCACGTTTGATCCCATTTTCAGATATGAGTGCATACACCAGGGTTTCTAGATATCCTAGTTAACACGCATAGATTTCATTGTTTAAAACTGCTCAGTTCATTAGATCTCTGCCAGATGTCCCATTCTGAATGAACAATCTGTCAATTTTTTCATTTTGTGAGATTTTCTCTTTACAAGATTTCACCAAGTTTCTTCAAACATTCTGAAACCAAACCTCTTCAATGAGAAAGAGGAAACTTCGCAAATGGGGTGTTCATAGTGAGGTCTAAGTTGGGACCACACCCAAGTTTTATTTTCAAAAAATGTTTTCTACCATAACAATTGTAAGTAAAGTAACCTCCATTTTGTTCCATAACCTGTACCATAACCATTATTTTAGATTTTTGTAATTCTGCTGAAGATGAGGATCTCAATATCCGAAATGTATACATTTTTTCAGTGAGCCATGCTGTTTTTATTTCGTGGAGAACGGCTTCGAGTTCCTTTCCTTCCCATATTCTACCATCTCCACTTTGAGTAAAATGGACTTTTTTCGACAAACTCCAGATGACTTCACTAAGCTGTCCAGAAACTTCAAAAAATATTTTTGTTGCAAACAAATAGGAACATATTTTGTCTCCTTCAAAGTGAGTTTTTGCAAATAATATTGTCTTATGATTCAAATACTCCACTCCACTAGAGTCTTGAAATTAATAACACTACACAAAAAAAACTGAAAACTAATTCAAATGGAAATATTTCAAGAAAAAGTCCAAACACAAGTGTATAACCTCTAAGAAAACAGACAAACAATGTACTTATGTCTAGTTTGCATTTTCGCCACTCTGGCGCTGGCATCTAATTTTGAATTTCCAATTAGCGGTTAGCTTAGCAGGAGAGAAATCTATCTCTATCTGAAATTAAATTTAGTAGATGTTCACTAGATGTCCCATGTGTAGTAATATTTTAGCAGTGTTACGGCCCCAGATAACACGGAATGGCATAGATGCGTAACGGAGTTCAGCTACTCTATCTGTGACAGGCTTTAGTCACCACAGCTAGCCTCCATTCTCCAATATTATTAATATAAATTAGAAATCGTTATTTCAGTTGAGTCATTGCTCAACTCTGAGTAAAGTAACAGTCGAGGTACTTTTTTACGATCATTTATTTGAAATTCAAAACATCTCTCTGTATAAAAATCGGTTAACGTCTGAAAGAACCAGAGATATCCGGTTTTTGTGCTAACCAGTTTTTAGTAGACTGGAGCAAAGCACTACTAATTAATAGGACAACGAAATAAGCATTACTGGTAGGAAGTAAAAGGACATATGCATTGATTGTTAAAAAATGGGAGTAGAATGTTGCTGGAGAATAATCCCAATCAACAAACCTCCTTATCTCCTCCTAGAATATCCAAAATATTCGTGAAACAAACTTTCTAATTATATTTTTCCATGAACAATCACATGAAAATTTCTAGCGACCCACCCTCTACAAATAATCGATATTATTATATATATAGATTGTTTCCATTGAATTCGTACAATTCGAGAGCGCCAGTCTCAACAATTCATTTACCTTCTTGGAATATTTAATTTGATAATAATTATTTGTTCCACTGATCGATTGTCAGCGACTATCTGTAAAACTGAAAGTGGTATAATTGGTTGCATACCTTCTGACTTCTGGGCATTTCAACATGCTTTTTACAGTATATTTTGTATTTACAAATAAAAATGATAAAAACAAATAAAGACAAGCCTTAATACAAATGCACTAAAAAGGAAAAATCATGTTTTCAATTATTTGACCTTGGTTATTTTGTGAGTAGCAGATTCAAAATCTTGCCGAGCAAGAATACTTATTTTATATTTGCGGAAGCAAGCAATCTTGGAGCCGTCATCGTGGATTTAAAAAAAAAGTCATGATCATGAGCCCCATATACCATTTTTTATTGGAATCGTGTTGAAACCACAAAACTCATCGCCATATTGGAGCCACCATCTTGAATTTATGAATTTTGACAAAAAATTCGTGATCTCTGTGATTCTCGAAAACCCACACATACCAATTTTGTATGGAATCGAACCAGAATCACCAAACTCGTCCGCTATATTGCAGCCGCCATTTTTTTTTCTCAGGCAAAAATTCCATAATGCATTTTACCGGAATGAAGAACACCTGCCAAATTTCACGTTAATCGGACAACTAGAAGAGGGTCAAATTTAACTTGTAAGATTTGTACAATGTCCAGTAGGTATATGTGAAAAGAGTCGAAGCCACCCACGCCAAGAAACGACCGGAAGCAGCAAAAACATCGTGGGTAGCGTCGAAAAAGACAAAGAGGCCCCCTACCAACGGAAAATCCATGGAAGAAAAAGACGGAAGAGAAGAACAACTCACATCCAAACTCCGGATTCCCTTCCCCTCCTCCTGCCACCTCTTACTTCGCGGGCGCGACCGTGGATGTATTCGGCGATTTCGTACGAATTCAAAATTCATTTGAAAATTTTTCAAAATTTGTTGACATTTCAAAATTTTTTAGATTTTTAAGTGATCTTATGGTAACGGCCAAAAATCGAATGAAAAAACCGGAATACCGATGTTCCAATTCTTTATACAAAATGTCAGCAACTATAACATATAATAACTGTAAAGGTGTGTCTGTTTATTATTGATGGAGTTCTCTTCATCGGAGAACATAATATTGATATAATGCTGCTGCCCGAGACTAAACTCCGACAGGGCGGAATATTAATTATCACCTCTCGACCGAAAAACATTGTTTTGTTAAGGATTTCGAAATATTACATACATAAAATAAAGGTTATAAACTTGATCTTCTAGGAAGTTTCGAAATTATTTAATGAAAAAAGTCGCAATATTTGCTAAACCAGCTCAACTTATTTCTCCTTTGTTCATCGGTAAGGAGGAATAATGTTTGATTCAGTCAGAAATGCAGAATATTCCAAATGGAAGCAATAAAAAATTATGTTGCTACCAAAAATACAACTGACCAATTTTCAGGTATGGAACAGCTGTTTGAAGAAGCCATAGAAACAATTACTCGAGACGTGTTAAAGTCTTGTTTGGCATATGTTATTGAAATAGCAAAAAAAAATTAGGGAATTGGATCATATAAAAGTACATTCTGAAATTGAACCAATTATAGGTTATTAATATTGATGAAAGCAGTGCATCTACTTTGTCAGAATAAAATTCAGTTTGAGAATTGCAGGATCCGGCGTTTAATTTTTTAACCTATTTCAATACACTTAAACTCACATTGAGAGTAATTTATGAAAAATTGTATTTTCCAAAATAGACATGTACGCTCCTGAATGCGGCCCTGATATTACACTTCTCCGATTTCTATCACGCGCTAACGGCGTGCATTTGTTTTGATGGTAATCTTCCTATTTTGAATGAACTATGGTGTATAAAAAAAATCCACAACACTTCTCACGGACGTCATGAAACTAAGACGGTGGCATAGATGAGAGTTGAGTTGATGTATTCCCAGAACGAAAAACCCTTATTTAGACAACATTAAGACATATGACTCGTATTATGTAGGACCTCATAGGTTTTTTCAGAACGAATGTTATCGATTTACTTTCTTATGGCTGGCATAAATGACATAGAAATTATTAAACTCATTATAAATGTTTTTCCCTGGACAGACGCCGACTACTCCAAACTACAGCGTAACAAAACAGTCTCATACATAACACTCCTCTCTTCTACTTCGTAGAATATTAACTTGTATAATCATTTAAATGTCGAGGCAGGTGTCGTGGTCTAGTAGAACGAATGGATCTGTTCTGAACAACTTGTCCACCCGAAATGGGCTTTTCTACATCAACTTGTTCATTTGCATCTCTTTGCGCTTCATTCCCATCGACAGTATCTAATAACTGTGTTCCATTGCTGAGTCAGGGTGGACTACTTGTATCGGGAAGTACAGGTGGACTACCTATTTCTTCTTATCTGATCCACGTGTCAGTGGACCAGACCTCAGGCGTATCTAATCTATAAGATACTGGACCCATTTTAGCCTATTTCCTTAATTTCTAGTAAACCTGGCTCGAAATTGTATTGATACTTCAGGTGCATGTTTCTCTAATGTTTGTTTATTGTTTCAAAAAATCTGGGGTGCAAGGAGCCTGGTCTTGTTTGCAGTTTCCTGTTCATTGAAATCTCTGCCGGACCTGTTGATCCCTGTTCTTGAAATTGGAGTTGAATGCTGCTGCATGAGAAATCTGGCTAGCTTCGTCTTTATATCTCCTTTTCCTTCATCAGTTTTAAGAAATGTTTGGTACCATCATTTCTACCTGGCCATTAGATGCTGGATGATACGGTGCTATTTTAGCATGCCTTATCAAATTATTCGAATGGAATATTTGGAACTCTGATGATGTGAAAGCCGTAGCATTGTCAGATACTATCACTGATTCCGTCATTGGCAAATAATTCTCTCAACACTGTGTAACCGAACCCACCCCGGTCTTATATGATTGGTAAATTTTCTGGTTGACTTTAATTTTTCTTCAACCTTCCTTTTTCTTCTTTTTTTTTTGTTGTGATCGTCTAGACAGTCAGCGCCACTTCTCAGGTAGCAGGATCTGCAATCCCTCTGCTCTCAGAACATAGCCTAGTATAGCATTTTTTGTCGGCACGCAGCCTTATATAGAGAGACCCTTGAAAGGATAGACCCTCAATTTTTCCACGTTGTGTATATATATTTTTTTTGTGTTCTTCAGGATACAAAGTTCTGCTCAGCTGAAGAGAAATAAAAGACAAACTTAATAAATACATATATTAAAGCCAAGAGTTACAATTTCCACTTGTTTGAAAACAATTCAACGATTAAAGACTTTACATTGTTCACAAGATAATATTGGAAGTTATAGAGTTCAGCTTATTAGGAAATCGTCTCTGGTTTCGACTCTAATTTGATACCACTATGTAAAGTTTTCCTGAAGTGATGAAATTTGAACTAAATAAACAAGTGACAGGAATATATCTGTATTTCTAAAATTGTTTAATACCCAAAATACCTTACCGGTATATTTTCGGGTATATTCATAGATCTATCATCGCCAATTGAGAGAATGAAGACTATAGTACATTTCCAGCACCCAACCAAGAAGTTGCTAGACTCATAGGACCTAGTGACCGGTCGGAGATTGTTTTGTGTGCACACATACTAGGCAACCCGTTACCATCCTCGGCCACTCTTTACGGTACGTTCTATTTTTTTATATAGAGTTCTTCTGCGTGAAGCCGGGATCCATAATTAGCAGAGAGTAACATTGTAGCACTACAAACATACTCATTCCAACATTTCTCAATTTAGCTATTTAAATTATCAATGATGAGCTATGGTCAAGTACTAAAAATCAATTCCAGACAAATATAACTTGAGGGTTTAATGTGGTACTGATAGGCTTCAACTAATATGACCTAGATATATTCCACGAAGCAAATATTCTAGATTCAAACCAAGAACCATTGTCAATTTCAATTTTCCTATCTTCACAATATTCTTTGAAGTCCAGGAGGACAGACTGTTGTTTGGTATTCAAAATGCAAATTCGTGATAGTGTGAAAATCCATTAGTCTGATATCTTACCCAAAATTCCTATAGAATTTACTACCGACAACGTGTGTGAATAGTCCACTAATATATTTACCTCGCCACACATCAAGGAGTTTGTAGGGACATCGTCCGCTGATGGACATTATTATTATTATTAATGTTTTTGGGTGCACCCATACCCACAAACCCGTTACTTTCCACGGTCATTCTTTAGTATTACTAATGTTGGCAAGTGAGAACCGGGATTCATTTATTGATGGCGAGAAGCAACAATGAGACAATGATAAACATATTGAGTTCCACTATTTCACAGTTGTGCTAAAAATATCTCTATTCTACTCGATGTTATAAGTAAGACACAGACTAATCGTGGCCGAAAATGCTGACTCTATAATTTACCTGAGTTGACTGGTTAGTGATAATGAATTGCTAATATCAAATAAAGGCAATTAGTTGAAAATTCTGAATAATTGAATTTAGTTGATTTGTTGAAAATATAAACAGGATGTTCATAAAATCAGATGTGGAATCATCTGCGACTGAAAGATAAACTTTAGTCACTATCTTCCATCGTCAAGATAACCTCTTGTGGGGTATTCATGTTGAAAAAGGAAACATTCTCAATTAAATATTGATAGAAAGATTTTTCTGTGAATTGAAAAAATCCACGATTAAAATGAAGTTATTTTTGTGATGTCTAACAGAAAAACTACTTCCCAGTAAAAGCCCGCTGGACATTGAACTACATCTGATAGATATTCTGAAAAGGCACTAACTCAAAAGAAAAAATCTGACATTGAAAATTTGCATTTTTTATTCAGGTAGTTATTTGAGTTCTTAAATAAGACTGGAATAGAAAATCAAATAACTACCTGACTGAAAATGCAGATTTTTAATTTCAGATTTTTCTTTGAGTTGGGCCTTTCAGAATATCTATCAATAGATTCAATTCCAGCCAAAATAACTTTTTTCTGTTAAATTCAAAAAAACTTCATTATCGTAATTCAATGAAAAAAATCTTTCTATCAATATTTAATTGAGAATGTTTCCTTTTTCAATTGAATTTAGTTATCATTTCTATTCGTTACGGACCTGGACTTCCCGAAGGTAATTGTGTTGGACTTGTAAATTACATTTTGGATCCGTCCCCTTCTTCCCAGTACCTAAGGAAGAGAATTATATTAGAACAGGACAATATATAAATGAGTGTTAAATATTTGCCGCCACAATTTTATTGGTCTATGAGGGTAAATCTTTAATAACTCAATCGGAAGATCAAACCTCTCGAAATTAATAGTTAACCATACACCTTCACCTGGAGTTTACGCCCCATACTTGAAATCAGTCAATTCATGTATAGGTATTATCTTAGAAAATATTAGTGCTCTGTACAACATGTTGAAAATCTAGCTACAAATGCTATGATGGAATATATTTACCAATAATTTTTCCTAAAATGCTCATATTATGTATATTACAGTATTTTTTCCTTTTCAGGGTTTCTAGAGATATTGTCGAAAAACTCAAAAGGACAGTTTGAAGCTTCGGAATTTTATTCCAAAAGATGCAGGCCTAAACGAATAGGCAGTGAGAAAATTTATTTTGGTCTTTTATGGTTTGTCAGCAATGAGTGAACTTCATTTAGATATGTGCAGAGTGTTCATCGAATATACTATGGGGGTTGTTTGTGATGCGATTTCGTCATCTGAAGTGCAGAAAAATTGAATTTATTTGCCACTTTGCAAGAGCGTGCTACATAATATGTGCATGGGCGATCTGATTCTCAATGAATTACAGCAGAAGTTGGTTTGAATTATAGAAATTATGTAGCTGCCATATTTGATATTCGACCATTGTTCAATTTCGATAACATTGAATGTGTTTGTTAATCTTTAAATTTTTTTTTTATTGCAAATTTCCTATTTTTTTTTTTATATATACTTCAATAAAACACTATTTTGATTTTATATTTTATTATAATTCCTGTACTAGTAGATTAGAAGAAAATATCATATATAACTATATGTTTTTTAAAAAATAAACACACAATACATTTATTCCTAATAACACAATAATTCAGTTAGGTACAAAAAGTGTACCTATACAGTTGTGCAAAATGGATATATTATTAAACTTTTCCATTATTCTGATTATGAAAACAGTATCCTGTACAACAAAAAGTTGTGGATACAAATCTGAATTTAAAAAATGGAAATTTAAAATTGTTACCACTGATACAAAAAGGGGAAAATATTCAATAAAATAACAAAAAGTTATTATGAAAAACTTATCCAAAGATATAAAATACTATATAAATACAAATTTAAAAACCCAACACAAAAAAATCATAAAATAAATCTCATGTAAATATGTACTCTGACTAACATAAACTTCACTACTGTTGACTAGCAAAAGCAATAATTATTCCTTACTACCGGAGTAAATCATTGTGCTTTTGTTTTTCTTCCAACCTATTTTTGCAATATTTAGTTTTTCCTTCTCCTTTTGTCTCTTCTGTCATAAAAGACCTCATATCATTTCTAAGCTCTACCAAAAATGTCATTACGTTTCTGATATGTGCAGCCAGGAAAAAGCTTATGTTTCACTTGCAATCTTTTTCGACCTGTGGGGGATTTCGTAACAATGAGTATTTGTTCTCATTTTCGGGAATTGAAATGCAGGGGACCACAGTAGAACTTGAAGGTTCTGGCGGTGTTTCCCTAAAATTGCATCATTTGATAGGAGTACTGCTGGTCGGATATTTTTCTTTCTTTCAAAAATGTCATCCATTTTGCTTTCAAATTCAAAGCTTTTCATTTTCCCTCTGCCTGTTTTTCTGTTATTGTCAACAAGCTTTTTGTATGTCCTCTCTAATACTTTGAAACGATTTTCGTATTTATTGGAAGAAATTGTGATTTTATATTGATTAGACATTTCTCTTCCAATCAATTCCCATAATTTCTTCATAGATTTCACCTCGAAGGTACCTATTCCTTTTTATGTAATTGGTACAGCTCAAGGAGCTTCTAGAGTTCTTTCTCTATTGAAATATGCATCTCCATCCTGGGGACAATCATTTTATTTTGAAAACAGATAAATTCGTCCATACTGAAATCTGAATGAAAAATTAGATCTCTGACATAAGGGACCATTATGTACACACCTCCACCTGAAATTTTCATAAAGATTGAAAAAAATATTGGTTGGTTTTTCAATACAATAGGGTTATGTTATTTTTAATATCTCTTGTTCTCTACTCTCTCTCTCTCTTGTGCTGTCCTTATTCATTGGATAACTGCCGCGTTCGGGTTTTCACGAATCGTGAACCGTTCTCAAACAGTCCTAGGATTCGAAACGAGTGCGCACTAGTTCTGCGCAGTTCAAGAACGATTCTTGAACCGTTCTGAAATTGGAAGTCGAACAAACCTAATTTCAGTTAAAATGCATTAAAAATGATTCAAGTCCCTTACCTGAATATAATTCCATAGCAGGAGATGTTGTCAGGACCAGGACCCAAACTGAACTTCAGTTTGGGTCGATCAGAAAGCACTTCAGCACTTTCTGATCGATTTGGTGCTCGCTTTTATAGGAAAAGGATCGTATCCATGGAGACGGATTTTGTTTCTAAGAATTCCCTATTTTCCGACTGGAATTTGCCAATATTCGAATTTACCGAATGAATTTGCAATCTGAAATTTGCATAAAAGTGGTCTTAGATATCTGTTGTACAATTAGAAACAGGTTTCCCTCCTGAATAAATACGGCATTTACCAAATTTCAGCCATAAACTTTGGTTTTTGACGTCTTGTTGGTAACTCACGCTACAGGACAATTTTTTACCTTGGAACTCTAATTTCAACTCTCAAGCTTGGTAAGGTGGGTAAAAAGCATATCAGCTTGATGAAAAAAGTGTATTCTTCCATTTGATAAATTGGATTGGTAGAGAAGTATTCTAGGAAGATGACAGGGTAGCATAGAAGTTGAAATGTCATCCTACATGTTCATAATATTACCTAGATTTGGTTTTAATATTTCCTAGATTTGGTTTTACTATCTCTAAAGATACTATTCTTTCTATCAGCTATATCAAGAAAGTATATTCTTTCATTTGAGGTGTTGAAGGAAACTCCTACATGCTTATAAAGTTCCAAGATTCATTTTTTCTACCTGCAAAGTTATTATTATATTGATCAGCTTGATTAATAAAGTGTATTCTATGATTTAGGAAGTCATTTCACCAGAGAAATATTATTGGAACAATACAGGGTATCGTTGAAGTTGAGTTGAGTATCCTCATCTCTATAATGTTCCCAGATTTGTCCTTTCTGTTCCTAAGATTGATATTTGTATGCCCAGATTAATCAATGGAGTGTGTATTTCAATTCTAGATGACAAATTGTTAGGGAAATGTGATTGGGAGATGGCAGCGTAGTGCTGAAGTTACATCGTAGGAAGTACATTCAACGTTACCTATGAAGCATATGGACCTCATACCTATATAGTGATTCATACTCACCTTGTTCTCCTCATACAGTCTTAGACTTGTTATCAGTTGTCGAGCAATTCCATAACTTCAGTTGCAGGAGAGGGAAAGAAATCATCGAAGGAATTTTACTTACTTTCTGCTAGGTTCTTGTCATCGGAAACCCTTTTCTTGGAAGTACAGATGATGATGCTAACTACCTGCTTGGGATGTGCTTCTTCTCCTGAATGATATTCCATCCTCTGACGATGCTCTGATGTTTTCCATAGTTGACTTCATAACGCTGGTTTCTCTTTTGTTTATGAAAAGAACACTCCCCCTACCCAATTAGATCTAGGAATTTATGTAATCTAACAACACCGTCTCAACTGATATGGCTGACTGAGAAGTGGAAGGCACTACCCGCACTTCCAACCATTTTGAAAAATAATACCATCGAAAACAAATATCCTTGTGTCGGTCCAGCGAAATCTATATGCAGTCTAATCCAAGGTTCTCTTGTCTCTTTCTATGGGTGTAGTACTTTAGGTGGCATATTCCGATTTTCTTGGCACACAGAACATAAACGAACTAGGCGTTCAATATAAGCGTCTAGTCCTGGCCACCATATATGTGGAAGATTCCTGGATGCGTTGCATATAGAATTTGCAGTACTTGGTTGGTTTCGATATATGGGATGATCACTCGATTCCCCCACAATAAACACCTATTATAAATTGGCAATTCATTTCTCTCCTGCCAAAACTGTTTCAATTCTTCTGGGATTCTATTTTTGCCTTCTGTCCAGCCTGTTTGTATCCAAAATGATACTTTCGATATTATTCTATCTCCTATCGTTTTATTTCCAATTTCCTGCGCAATAAATGATTTTTTCGGAACTGAAGTGGTGGCCCTTCTACCGGGTGTCCACGAAAGGTGGCTCACCCCTATAACTTTTTTGTTTTCGGAGATAATGGAATGAAATTTGAAGGATCTGTATAATGCATAAAACTGCATTTTTTGACAAGTAATTCAACTTCATGCAAATTCCGGATTCACCGGAAGTGACAAACTTACGATTTTTAAATGGAACACCTGGTATATTTTCAGTTTTTTTTTCTCCATATGACATTTAGAATACATGTATCATTTGTTACTGTTTGTAACCGTTTTTTATTTTTTTTCGGAATACATTTTTATTTTAGAGGGCTGTGGATACGTTCAAATAACTAATTTCAGTCCTAAAATGTTTGTAAAAATACAACATTACTGTTTTCGATCAACATTTTTCAACTATGTGACGAAAAAAAGAGCATTTTATTACGATTAATTTGATACCGCACTCTATTAGGTTGTGAGAAAACTTTCGATAAAAAACTGAAAATATAAGTTAGAACTTTTTGAATGAAGAATCTTATTGAGATTAAAATAAGATTTAAAATCATCTGTGACCAACACAACTGAAACAAAATCATTAAATTGACGTGTCGACATATTATTTTACTTCTCTTCTACAAAGTCAATTAGGTAGTTATTTTTTGAAAATCGTGGAAAATAACAATATTTATACAAGAACTGAAAAAGTTGATATGTTATTAGTTTTTGGAGGTTGTAGGCAAAATTCAACCGATGCTGCACGTCTCTACGCACAGAGATATCCTGATCGGCGTCACCCGACCCGGCACTATTTTCCAAACCTGGTTAAAAAAATGAGAAATGATCCTGAATGATGGGAACGATTCGTTTGTTGAGAGTGAAGAAAAAGAAATAGTTGTTCTGGCATACGTTTAAGTAAATATTAATACGTCACTCAGGGAGATCGCAAGATAATGTGACATTTCGAAGTCTTCTGCAGCTAACATTTTGAAGAAACATAAATATCATTCATTTAAATTTCAACTACACCAGCACCTGTACCAAAACGATAATGCAAGGAGACTTGAGTATTGCAATTGGTTCTTTGAAAATATTTGAGGATGAAATTTCCATATAAAATTCTGTATACTGACGAAAGCCGTTTCACTAAGTTGGGACATTTCAACAGAAATAATAAGCGATAGTGGTCCGATGCAAATTTACACTTGATGGAGGAAGGAAATTTCAATTTTTGGGTTGGCATTTTAGGGGACATACTTTTAGGGCCTATAATTTTTGACGGTGTCCTGACAGGGGCTAGATATCTGAGTTTCCTCACGCAGGATATTGAGCATTTCTTGGACGAAGTTCCCATAATAAATCGAGTATTGGTTTATTTTATCAACAAGATGGTGCTCCACCACACAACCTGAGGGCAGTTACGGAATATCTGCATGAAACATACAACGAATCCGGGATTGGAAATATGGGTCCAGTTAGGTGGCCGGCGAGGTAAAATAGGGTTGTTTTCAATTCATACCTTTATATATATATATATATATACCTAGATTTTTTTTATGGGGATCTGTCAAAAACGATGTTTATGATGTACCTCCTGCCACACGACATGAATTAGAGGACAAAGTAAGGGCAGCTATTTATAGAATTACACCAAGATAGTTGAGAAACGTTGTAAGTAAGAGCAACAATAAGAAAAGTTCGCCTTTGTCAGCAATAAGATGGAGGTCACTTTGAACATCTGGAACCTTAAAGATATGTAAATAGGTAGTTTCAATATAATTATTTCATTTTCAATAGGTGCTTCATTTAAGAAAAGTTCTAACGTTATGGTATTTTCAGTTTTTTATCGAAAGTTTTCTTATAACCTAATAGAGTGACCGTATCAAATTAATCGTAATAAAATGCTCTTTTTTTCTAATCCGACCAACCTTGGTTGCCTTTTGAAAAAAAAAATAGTAATGAAAATTTTAAAATTAAACGTCACATATCTGAAACATTTTGATCGAAAACAGTAAAGCTTTATTTTTACAAACATTTTAGGACTGAAATTAGTTATTTGAATGTATTCATAGCCCTCTAGAATAAAAATTTATTTCGAAAAAAAAATGAAAAAACGGTTACAAACAGTAACAAATGATACATGGTTGTATTCTAAATGTCATATGGAGACAAAAAAACTCAAAATATACCAGGTGTCCCATTTGAAAAAGTTTAGTCACTTCCGGTGAATCCGGAATTTGCATGAAGTTGAGTTACTTGTCAAAAAATGCAGTTTTATGCATTAAACAGATCCTCCAAATTTCATTCCATTATCTCCGAAAACAAAAAAGTTATAAGGGCGAGCCACCTTCCGTGGACACCTGGTATATCCGGATTTGTTAGGGGCAACCAATTCGAAGGGTCTGCTTGAGGTATTTGAGTACCCGGAATACCATATCATACCGGAGTATACCATCCTATAATCATACAACGACAAAAAAAAATTGAGTCTATCAAGAGGTACCTTTATGGAGTAATTTATGAAGTGGTTCGGCTATGGTGGCTTTATTTTCCAAAAATAAATGGAAAAATTCCAACATTCCCAGGAATTCTTGGAGTTCTAGTTTTGACTTCGGAGCTGACGCTTCTGAATGTCTTCTACTTTTTCATTTGTTGGACTTATGCCATCTTTCGTTATGAGAAAACCCAAAAACTCCACTTGGCATACGAAAAATTTGCATTTACCTGCAGGAAGCCGTAATCTATCTTCTTTGAAACGCTTCAACATAGACCTCAACTCAACATATAATTGATTTGCAGATTCAGTGACAATGAGGACATCGTCGAAATATGACATGACTCTTTTGATTCCTGCTATCCATGAATCTTTGGAAAATTTGGGGTGCCGTTGATATCCCGAACTGTAAACGATTCACTTTAAATGCTCCCTCATGGGTTATAAGTGTTTGGACGTCAGCGCTAGCATAATTCATTCTCAACTGTTCATATGTTTGTTTCAAATCTACTCTTGCGAAAAAAATTCCTCCTGCAAGTATAACCAAAACCTGATGGACCTGGATATACATCTTCCAACAATGCTTTATTTATTGCCACTCTATAGTCACCATATATAAGGATTTATCACTGTAACAATAGAAGTGGTCCATCGACAGTGCTCCACCGGTTCCAGAATATCTTGCTCCACTAATTTATTCAGCTCTTCCTCTACTAATAGTTTTGATGCAAATGACAGATTCCTCACCTTCGATAAAATAGGTTTGACTGTTGGATCCACATTCAAGGAAATTGGGAGGCCTCTGAAGTCACCCAAGTTGTCGTCAGATACTTCTTGGAATTCCGGCAAAATTTCCTTAACTTTATCGTCTGTGGCATTATCAATTGTATTGATACCATTCGATGAAATGTTCAGTGGTTCGAACCAGTTTCTTCCTAGTAAGTCTGCTGTATTTTTCCTTGCAATTACTGAAGGTAGTTTTCTTTCTATCTTTACAAATTCAACTTGGACGTCGCATAGTCCTAATATATTAATAATATTGCGCTGATAATCCCTCAGTATAAAATCTGCTTTCTGCATCACGGGTTTCTTTTCCTGAAAAATCTTCTCAAATGATTCTACACCAATCATTGAGTGAGCAGCACTACTGTCAATATCCATCACTGTTGATTCCTTGTTGATATTTATATTCACTTTGAAATTCCGTTCTATCTTGAAAACAGAACATCCATGACTCACTGTGTAGATACAAGGTTCATGAATGTAATCCTGAAAGTTTGACACGGCGTTTCGACCTTATTGCTTCTTCCTGGACAAACAGGCCGCTCTATGTGACCCAATTTCTTGCGAAAGTTACATCTGGTGTTTTTGAACTTACAATTTTCAGAAAATGGGTGATTTAAAGTTTTACCGAAAATGGATGATTTAGTGTTCTTAGTTCATGCGAAAAAAGAGGGAGGCATTGTCAGTGATTTTTGTGTGAAAAAACGGTGCTTAAAAATCACCTGCTGAAGAAGGAGAAAATTATTATAACTCAGAAACGGTATGAGACTGCCGCGTTTTTCCGGATTCATGTTCAGGAGGCAAAAACAAGTAAGAAAAGTCTATCAGCTATTTTCAGGGAGCATGAGCACGACGCCTATATATTTACCGCAAAACTTTCATTGGAATGGGTAGGCGGATGGTGGCTTTCTTGGAATCGTGACAAATCTCTCTTTCTTTCATTATTTGTTTTGCGTTACTCTGAACGCACTTGGAGTACGACTTTTGGTGTCGTGGATTGGCCTATACTGACATCTGTTGGTGACCTATTAATGTGCACGAAATTTCGTGTCATTAGGTCTGAGCTTCACCACACAAATTATAGGTGTCACCTCTATAATTTTGTGCATTTCATATATATATATATATATATATATATATATATATTGTAATGGAATGATGAATTGTATAAATAAAGAATTCTGTTATTATTATTATTATAATATATTTTTGCACCGCGTTGGGCGACACTTGTTATGTAATGATGAATTTTTTGAATATAATATTGTAATATTTTTGCCCCACGTTTTGGGTGCCTTTTGTTATGTTTTGATAATTTGAAATATTATATATATATATATATATATATATATATATATATATATATATATATATATATTGTTTTTGTATATTGAAATTGCTAATTATTTTTGGTATTCTTTGTGAGCCAAATTGATATGATATAAATAGATATTTCTGCCCCTGTATTGTATGCTGTAATAATAATTGCCAGCGAACGTCACTGTTCTCTCGTCACGCTACCAACAATTATTATTTTCCTCACCACGGCTAAACTACAGTTGGTACGCCCTTATCTCAAGGTGGCCGGTTCAAAGCAATAGAGAACTGCCACTGCTGGCTAACTTCAGTTTATTGAATGGTCTTTGGTATGTTATTGATCACTGTGAGAAAACAAACAACAAAATATCATAAAGCAATTATCTCCTTTATTCAGGAAGACTTGAAATACCTGGCCTACGAGAAATAACTTATACTAGGGTGAATCAAACAAATATTCACGGATAAAAATAATAAATCAGATCATGGATAGATAAACAGAACCTCACTTTTTCCGTGAGAGTGAAGTTTTCTGTTATTGTCCAAAATAAAGTGACATAAGGTTCTTTGAATGTGAAATTCGTTATTGGTGAAATAGTTCAGGACCGGAAGAACACTATTAAAGTTTTATACTTGGTTGGAACTGTTGGTGTTCTAATTATACCATGAATCAGGATGTCTCCTCTCTCCAATCGCTGTCAGGACTGCAATACCATGAATCAGGAACTATATAGATGCGGAAATCAGCATTTGGATCCGTGGATATGTTATCATTAAGGTAATATTGGTTTTGTTTACCAAATGATGGGATTATTCCAATTCTCTTTTAGTAAAGTTTTTGCGTGGCATCCGCTTGGAAATTTATTTTCGATCTCCCTTGAAGCTTTGTTTTCTATCGCCTAGCTACCTCTTTTTCTCCTTGTTTTTTCATTTGAATTTTCGAATTGGTGCACTAAATTGTCACTTTCCACTGTTTATATTTATATTGCATAATTTATATATTCAATTATTTTTCCACTCTTATCATTATTTACAAATTTCAATAATAATTGCTTCTGATACCATCTCTTTGCTACTCTCCCACAATTTCCAATTTTACACCTGACCATCTATTCCCTGATTGGCTATTTTTATAAAGACATTTGCTGTTCTATCATTGGCTACCTTTAGTTAGCTACAATTTCATATACTGTATGTTTCAAATTTATAAATGTGTTGATTACTGTTTATTCCTGAAAATTTTGTAAATTAAGACTTTTTATTGTCTTTTGAGCAATTATGAGTTATAATAATTTTGACAGTGTATGAAATTGATTGTTTTATAGTATTTTGACATTTTCATCTATCCATATTCTACCTAGGCTCACAATATACATAGAATTTCAAAAGTTATTCACAAACAAACTCTTGAAACCATTAACCATCTAGTAATTATTCTTTTTGTGGGTTTTTAGTCTTTTAAAATTCACAACTGGCATAACATAACATAACAATATATATATATATATATATATATATATATATATATATATATATATATATATATATATATATATATTATATATATATATATATATATATATACATATATATATATATATATATATATGTATATATATATATATATATATATATATATATATATGTATTAAAACATGTAACATAAAAAAACACTGGTTTTCCTCAATAATCATTGTTTTGCATGTCGTCACCATATGGCTATTTTATCGAATAAACAATCCGGAAATGTAGGGGCAACTTTCTGTACTGCACCTAAAAAAATATGTATTGAAATATTTTATTAACAATGCTGTCCGAAGTATTTCTCATTACCTCGCATAAGTTTGATAATAAGTGTATTTGCCGTCGATCCTATATATCCATGTTGAAGTTGAGAGTTGTGATACAATTCAAATGTATTACCTTATTGCACATGATGATATAGTCATCCCTGGGGACATAAATATCTCTATATATAGTTTTCAATCGTCCTAAGGATATTTCCTGTTGATTCTTGGGAATTGGGGTGCAACTTTTTTGGCAAAATTGATGCCAAAAACAAATCAAACTATCATATTGTGATTTTATTAATCATCCGCCTAGTAGAAAACAATATGCTGAGGTGATACATAACTTTTTTTCACATGTTAATTTTCTTGCAGTTGGGTAATAAATACCATCAATAATTTGATCACCCAAAAAAACTCGATAAGTAGTATGAAACCGGCACGACTACAGATCGATAAACGATAAATAAAATACCGGTACTTATTTGAGGTTAACCGCAGAGCAGACAAAGACACAACACAAGACCAGATGAATTCGCGTTTACTCACAGAACATGTAATATTATTAATAACAGGAAACGTGCAAGTTCCATTGGTGACCCGTTTTCGCAACGAATCAGTGACGTCATATTCTTAACCACGAAACGTATCTTCGACTTCCCCATGGTATTGAAATATTCTGAAACCAGAAGATCCGAAAGATATAAATAAGACACGTCGCTATAAATAATCACCGCGTTATTTTAAAGATGTCTCAAAGTTTGTTTGTACAAGTGAGTAATGATTTTTCGGGCTGTATTAGTGACAATGATCATATAACGTCGCAATATTACATCTCCATAACTTAAAATTATATTTTCTCAGAAACGTCGTCATGGGTACAAGAATTAAAACATTAATAAACCTCCGGGTATGTTTCTTTGCTCAGTGGGGAAAGGGAATTATAATACATACTGTGTCTTTCGATAAAATTTGACCATTTATTAGGCTTGCTGGGATTGAAATATTCAATTGAGCCGATAGCCGACATTCTGCAAACTTATCTGATCTTTCCGCTCCTACTGCGCCAAATTATGTAGAACCTCGTAGGTTCTTTCAGAAATAATTTTATCGGTTTAACTAAACTTATATTACTTCTTATGGCTGGATAAATGACACAAGAATTGTTAAACTATAATAAATGTTTTCCCTGGACAGATGCCAACCACTCCAAACTAATAGAGGGTAACAGAACAGTCTCATAAATAACAACCTGTTAACGGTTGGCATTAATAGGCCAGTAGGTATAGACAATCAATCAACATTAATTCCAAAAGTTTTCAAACTTCATGGTATGTTAGTGATTAATAAAATCAAACTATAAAATTTGCAGAAGTCTGTGATTAACGGAACATTGTCATAATAGCAAAAAAAGTTTTCACTTTATTTTTGCACTGAAAATTCCAAAAGTTCTGCAAACCAGGCATACCTATACTAATGGTGTTTTACAACATGCATTAAGTTTGAACCTGTTAAAGTTAGGAACCTTGTTTTTTGTCATTTTTTGTTTTATTGGAATTGTTAAAAAAAATTCAAAAGTTCAAATTGGGCAAATGAACGGAAAAAGTTTTAAATATTCACGTACATTGCAAAACCCTTTTGAAAACGCATTACTTATTTATCAAACTTTTATCGACGCCATTTTCAATACACATAACATTGGAATAATTACAAGTTTTCATTGTGGTTTAAAAAGAAGAGAACATCGGTCTAGTTTATATATTTTTGATTTTACAACTTTTGAAAAACTGCAGAAGTTCGACTAATATTTTACATGACGCAAGAGATTTGCAGCCGTCATTGTTCAACAGAACATTTTTGTATAACTTAATTTGGCCATAAATTGCAAACATTGTGCAAATAGGTTTGAGATATATATTAGACCGACATATCTACAGGGTTCCAGTTAAATATTTGATTATCAATCGCGTACTTTGTATGGTTGTTGAAATTATCCAAATTAATACGGTTACGT